>WTSP01001515.1:18818-29160 GCA_025331215.1 Actenoides lindsayi | reverse complement strand
TCCCTCTTGAACTGGGGAGCCCAGAACTGGACACAATAATCCAGATGTGGTCTCCCTAGTGCAGAGTAGAGGGGGAGGAGAACCTCCCTGGACCTGCTGGCCCCTCTTCTTTATGCCCCGCCCCCAGAAGACCATTGGCCTTCCTGGCCACAAGGGCCCATTGCTATTCCATGGAGAACTTAATGTCCCCCAGGACGCCTTCTCCATGGAGCTGCTTCCAGCAGGTCCACCCCTCCCCTGTCCCAGTCCATGGTAGTGTTCCTCCCCAGGTGTAGGACTCTACACTTTTCCTTGTTGAACGTCATTAGGTTGCCTTTGCCCAGCCCTCCAGCCTGTCCGGGTCTCGCTGGATGGCAGCTCAGCCTGCCAGTGTATCAGCCACTCCTCCCAGTTTGGTATCACCAGCAAACTTGCTGAGGGTCCGCTCTGTGCTTTCATCCAGGTCATTGATGAAGATATTGAATAAGACTGGGCCCAGCACTGAGCCCTGGGGAACACCACTATTGACAGGTTGCCCGCTGGACTCTGCAGCAGTGGAATTGTGCACATTAGGCTTCCACGGGTTGAGGAACTGGTGTTCCCCTTCTGAGAGGCTGTGGCATCACGTTGCTATCAAGGGACTTTTCTGTTTCTTTCCACCTAAAGGAAAACTTTAATCCAGAATTTATAAGCCAGCCAAGCTCTCTTCTTTTGAGGTGTTCCCAGTTGAACTGAATTTGTTCTGTATCCCAGATAGTGTCCTAACCATCTGAAAAGCCTTTCCCCTGTCTGCAGCGAGGCTGTGCGTTCCTTAACCCCCGTGCTCAGGTACACAGAGGCAGACGTTATCCCTTGCACTGGGGAAGAGCCAGGCGAAGCCAAAGAGAGGGAAGCGCTCCGAGGTGCTGTTTTAAAGTAAGTACCATGACTTTCTAATTTGATTTAATTACTTTTGGGGAATGCCAGTTTGTGGAAAACAAACGTTCAGTTGAGTAGAAGAGTCACAACAAGAGAGACTTAAAAAGTAGTACAGTGTGACAAGTGGGTCTCAGTTTCTACCCATGCAGCCTCATAAAGGCTCCCTGCACACTCTCCCTCCCTTAACCACCCCACTGCCCAGCCAGTGCCACCTTCCTCCTGGGCAGTGCTGGACAGAAGGTGAATTCTGACAAGTGTGCTGTGCTAAGGCCTTATGTCTCATCTCGCTTCACGATGAAATGTGGACTCTTAGTAGCAGTATAATGTGATGCCACCCAAATCTTGTTCAGCACATTAGGAGTCTGGCACCCAGGGTATGATTTCATTGCATCCCAGTCTGTGCTGTGGGGTGTGCAAACTAATCCTTCCACATGCAGCTCCAGGGTTGGGGCAGGATGCGTGCTCTAACCATATGTTTGTGGAGAATGTCGGCAGCCAGTGCTCAGGGCACTTGGGGAAACGTTTCAGGCAAATAAAATGAGTCTTAACAGGGAACTAGGATTGCTTTCTAAGCCCTCTGCCCTGCATAAAACAGGGCTTAAATTACCCCTCTATCTCTTTCACTGAGTGATCCTGTGAGGTCAAGGTTGAAGTGATTGATAGAGCAGTGAAATGAAGTTTTCTTACTGCTTAGCCTGTCACAAACACTAGTTCAAAATTAGGTTCCACTCCATGGAAAAGTGGCATTTGCCACAGTGGATCCAAACCACTGGTCTGTTCAATACTTTGTTAACCATGCAAGCCCATAGGCATGGTGTCAAGGATGCTGAAGCTCCTTCACAGCCAGGACAGTGGTGTTGTAGCAGGAGGATATTGGGCTGTCCCGTATCGGTGGCTGTGGCCACTCAGTGCTTGGTGAGATGAGTGAGGACTTGAGGAAACTCAGCTACTTCATGAGACTTGCACCTAACACTTATTTTTGCAGTTTGGCAAGGTCCTTGCATGTCTCCTGGATTCGTTTGCCCATCTCTAGGACAGGAAAGGTGATACTGCTTGTAAAAAAACTTTGAAATTCTGGCAGGTGTCTGTAGAAATGCAGCAGGGTAGCGGATGCCCTGAAGCGTGAGTCTTCACTACCTTCTGAGTGCAACTGTCTTAGCTCATAGAGCTAAAATGTTACACAGTCACGGGTGTGCAGCCTGCTAAGAAGATTCCTTTCACTTACAGTCTCTGTTACTGGCTTGCAAGAGAATGGACAGGGTTAGGAGTTGTCTGTACTTCAATGCTGCTGTTCTTCAAATGGGGAGATGGAAAAGATGGGGCCTATGAAGGTGTAAAGTTATTCTTAAAGGGAGAAGCTATTGCAACACAGAGGATTTCTGTTCATGAGTAAAGTTTTTCATCTTCGAAATAGTGTATTCAAAAATGAGCCTTGGGTCACAGTGCTGTTTGAATCCCAAGCCTTCAGTCAGCACCACAACCCCCGAGTGGTTCCGCAGAGGTCACAGCTAGAAGTGCAGGTTGGGAGAACACTGCTAGAAATGTGGGGTAGCACAAAAACACCTCCTGCAGCAGCCTGACCGCTCGCATTTTGAAGCCTGGACTGACAGACAAAAGTATTGAGAGAGAAGTGGTGGGTGGAAGGGGGGAGCTTTTCCTGAGCAGCAAAAGTTTCCATATTCAACCTTCAGCATTCTGCCCTTTTCTCTTTTAGCGGTGGCACACCCAGTACTCGAATAACACCGGAGTTTTCTAAATGGGCCAGCGATGGTGAGTGTTGAACTTGCAAATTATTGATTTGTTTGTATGCTACAGGAGGGTGGAGAGAGATTCCATATCTTCTGATGGCCGCTAATTAGGCAAGCAGTAGTTACCAGTGCTCTTTCACAGCACCAGCAGAGACATTTGCACATACAAGCACACTATCTTTTTGAAAATTTACAGCACAATTAACTGCACTCAGTGGCTGCTGAGGGAGTTCCCAGAACTGCAACCTGAGCTGGTATGGTGATAAGAGATAGGGGTTGGGCTGACTTGCTGTCATGTCACTGAAAGACAAACTGCTGCATCACCAGAGGATCCATCAGAGCTTGACTATGTGATGGTGATGTTCAGCCGCTGGGGTTTTAAACTATGCAGGCACCTGTTGCTTGGGATTGCTTTCAACTGCTTTCTTATCATCTTCCCTTCTTTAAAAGTGTGCTGGAAACCTGTGTCACGGCCTGTTGTGTAGGTCTCGTCCTTGCTGGCCTCTTTATGGCAAGAAAAGCCTGCAGCTCTGAAACCTGCACCCTTAGAGTGAGAATGCTAGGATCTGCCCTACTTCATCACCTGTAGTTGAGACTCCAGAGCAAACGAGAATGTGAAATTGTACCTTGAAAGCTCATGGCATTAAGCGGGGGGGTGGGGGCTGTTAAACCCCTTTGACCGCTGGGCTTTTATTTAATGCCAGAAGCACTGGAAGTGTAAGCAGCAACCTAGTGGAAATATGAGAATAATAAAACCTGGCACTTTCCAGCTGTAGATGCCAAATCCATTTCCAGAGCTGGGCAGTGCTGCTCCAGCTCCCTTAGGAATGGAACTGAAGCTCAGCGACCTGAAGAGACTTGTCCCAATGATTTTGTTCCTTGTTGTGTTATGGTAATGCTTTGGGCATTTGATTCCCAGCCTTGAAAGTACCTACAAGACATAACTGCTTGCAGTGGGAAGGGGTGTGGGTAGAACCAGTTTTGCCAAGGGCATGATGATTAAATGGAGAACATCGGATATCTATCACGGGCGCTTTCTTCTGTGGGATAGGCAATCACATTTATTTTCTGTGATGTAGTAGCCCTTGCTGGTAGGTGTGTTCAGCTTGGGTAACTACAGCCACAGAGGTGATGCAAAAGCGTCCCTGCTAGCACTGGCCATGAATTGTTTTCTCTGTACCTGTTACCTGAAGCCACGGTGCTGGACCTACAGCCCAGGGGCTTGGCCCCAGGACAGTTCATCTGGCTCGTCTCCAGCTGGTATCTCACACTCTCTCCAGTGCTGGAAGGAGCCATGTGACTGCTAGTACTGGGAGAATTGTGAGCAAACAGTTCTGTCACACTAGTTATCTGGCATGTATTTTTCTTCCTATCTGTGTCTGAGTGGTCTCAGAAAAAGGGAGAAGCTGAGAAGCAAGGTCTGAGCTCGGTGGTTTTGCTCCTAGACCCACCTTTCTAGATGTGCTTTTGGCACAGCAGCCACATCAAACATTTCTGAATTCAATAGGAGCTTAAACAAATTGTACATCTGGGAGAGTCTGTCAGTATGAAGTGGGGAGACATTAGGAGTTGCATCTTCAGCCCCAAATCAGAGAATGGTGCTGTCCAGAGAGAGGACCTCCCTGCCAGACAGGGACACGTAGCATCCGTCTCTTCTCTCTCTTTCCCAGAATCAACATGAAAATGACTCATCAGAGTCCACTGCTTCTGCAACTGTAACTCACTTAGACTATTTCATTGCAGTGATCAAATGTTCTCTGACTAATTTGTCTGTTCTTCCCTCAACAGAAATGCCCTCAACGAGTAATGGGGAAAGCAGTAAACAAGAGACCATGCAGAAGACCTGTAAGAACAGTGACATTGAAAAGTGAGTGTAAAGTGGATAGCACTCCTTTCTCTTGTGTTCCCATCTGGTGTTCTCACAGGGTACACACGTTTGACACTTTTTACCACTAAGAAGGGAAGTTGTGCTCCAACCTGAAGCTTGGACTTGGAGCTGTTGGTGTCCTGACTTGGAGCTGTTGGTGTCCTGACTTGCCGCTGCTGTGTCCACAGAGGGTCCGTGGGGAGTTTTCCCCAGATACCAGCGTGGGCAGGAATTGTGTGCAACTTCCAAAGGGCTTATCCACTGCAAAAGGCATTCTTTTACAATATGTAAATAGATTTATCCATGCTTTCTACCATAGTCTTGTTATGGTGGATTTTCAGATATGTTTTGTTGTGCATAACCCCCTAGACTAGAGCTGGGACTTTGGACAAGAGGTGAAAGTTCAAACCCACTTTACCTTGACAAAAGCAATTGGCTTGTCAAGCTGTGCTTTTTCTTTTTTTCTTTTTTTCTTTTTTTCTTTTTTTCTTTTTTTTTTTTCCTTTTGGTTCCCCCTGCAAGATTTCTGCTATCAGTGTGTCATGGGATCCTAGTTTTACTGGTGAAGTTACCTTATCGTTGCATTTTGTTTTTCAAGGGCAGTCCTTCACATGGTCTCTGTTCTGTTTTCTCCATGGTACCTGTGTATTCCACCCTCCATCTGTCCAGCAAAAGGGAATCCCAGTAGCCCCATAACTTGGCAGAAGCCTCACTGAGAGAATTTCTTTTCCCTTAAGATGGAGATTTCAGCTTTGTGTGTTTGCTAGTGGAAATAATGTCTCGGGTTTCTGATTTTTTTTACCTGCAGCTCTTCTAGTTTGGTCAGAAGTTTAAGTCCCAGTATTTGAACATGCAATAGTTCAGGGACTCCTGGCCATCTCCTTTCCTGTCCCTTTCTGCTCACTGGATATCCTGTAGCCTAGGCCAGGATAGAAACTAATGGTTTTATCTACACTGTGCATTTGAGTAACAACCTCTGTCCTCAGCCTCCTTTCCCTGCACTGTTAGGGTGAGTTACTACTCGGGCAGATTTGATGATCCAAGCCCAAAACTACAGGCTCTTCACTGGTGCCATGGACTGCATTCAGTGGGATGGGGTGGTGTTGTAAGCTGATTTTTGCCTGACATAAAATGTTGCCCCAAGACCAAGGGAGACACAAAACAGCTCAAATGAGGTAGAAGCAATGAGGTAATTGAGGCTTTTAAACAGATGCATTTGCGTGTTGGGGATGAAGTCCATTGATAATGTGGGATGGGGGGGAAAAAATCTGGTGGTAGCGTTAAGCTGAGTTACAAAAAGTTGTTGGGTTTTGTTGTGGTTTGGTTTTTTGGTGTTTTCTGCTGTAGTCTTTTCTGCTCCTGCCTCTGGTCTCAACTTCAGAGGTTGTGTACCTGGCACATGTCGGGATCTCTGACAGTTCAGGCAACCTGGCAAAGCATATGCTCACAGTCAGGGGTTAACTGGGGAAACTCCCTGCTGCAGAGGAAACTTTAAGGCTGCTTTGCAGTCTCAGCACTTTCACAAGGCTTTTTATTAGCATGTCCCAAATGTGGGCTGTCTGCTGTTTGATGCTTCTCAGTGAGCAGATTTTGGCCAAGGACCACTGAGTTTGGGAGCTCCCAGGTCACGGCAGAAGCAGCTCTGTCCTTAGAGTGAGCCAACCATTGCCATGCTGACTTGGTGGCAAGGACTCATCCCTTCTGCCCTAATGTGTCAGGCTCTGTCTCAGCGGCTGCTTGGCTTCCTTTGGGGCTCCTGCCTGCCAGCCCAGCAGCCCTCCACCCTCCCACATCCACTCCTATTGAAAATCTTTAAACGGCGGGAGCTGAAAGGATTTGACATTTTCCAGAACACTTGAGCTCAAGTGATAAAATTGACATAGCTTTAATAATCTGATCAAAGAGGCTTTAGCTAGCACCTTTTGAAGGATCCCAGAATCCTTTCCAAACAGCACTCGTGCTAACGCGGCTGTGAAGTGGGGAGAGGGTCTGGGTGTGTGCACGTGTACCCGCACACCCCTCGCTCCACAATAACCTTGCCCTGCTGAAGCTGCAGCTCCGCAAAATGTGGGAAAAGTCAGCAAAACCCAACAGAAATTACAGGAAGAGCCCAAAGTGTCTCACTGAGTCTTTCAATAATGCTGATTTTTTTTGAAAGTAGCAGGGACAGCTTTTTATTTAAGGGGCCTTATTTCACCAAGGTTCAGAAAACAAGATGGTGTTTCAGGTGAAGAATTCCTATTTGCCTTTTCTTTTTTTTCCTTCTCCTTTCCTTTGAGATTTGTGCGTGATAAATAGTTTCTGTCCTGCCATTTAAGGAGTCTTGAATGCTCTGTGTGCTTGTCTGTGTAGAGGGGTTCTATTAAATTAATTGATAACAGGGATCAGAGCTAGAAGCCTACAGAAAAGGAGGGGGAAGGGTTTCACACTGTCTGGCTGCTTCCCACTCCACTGCTGAGCCATGATATATGGCGACCCAGCCCAACAGGCTAAATTGATTCATCTCTAGTTCCTCTTTCTTAATCTGGAGCTAAATTGGTTTCATTTTTCTTGTTTTGGGTGGTGCTTACAGGAAGTTTTTGGCAGCATCGCTTGACTCCATTGTTTGTAACTTTAATTTTTTGCCTTGAAATCTGAGCGTTATTGATTGGCACGTTAAACCCCGTGTAGCATCTGATTAGCATCTTCCAATTGTCCCGCAGCACGTGGCTCAGCACCTGCCTCGGCCCCGCTCGCCCCGTAGAGCAGCGCCTGATAGAATTAGCAGCGATCCACCTATTGATCCTTCTCTCGTTCCTTCCCCCTCCCCTCTTCCAAAATTAAGTCTGGGCAAGGAGAGCGGTGTGATTTTTGTTTGTTTGGGGTGTAATCCAGCAGTTCAGTACGGCAAGCGGTCCCCCTTTTGGCAAGCAGCTGAAGCTCTTTGCTTGAGCAAGGGAATTTAATCTAAGCGGGTTTTTGTGGAAGAGTCTGTTGCATGTAGCAGGACTAGGTGGGGTTTGGTGTAAGTCTGAGTTGGTTGTCCCGCTCCTTGTGCTGTGTGCGCCAGGTTGGCAGTAGCTTGGGTAGGTTGAGCTCATCCGTGTTGTGTTGAACTTCAGATGGCAGCCCCAGGTAATGAGACACGTGGTGCTGGTCCCAGCTCTCCTCCACAGCCATGGCAGGTTCCTGGTAGTTCGTGCAGGTTTCTTAGGGTCAACCTCATGTGCATTGCACTGAACTTC
Source organism: Actenoides lindsayi (assembly GCA_025331215.1). Taxonomy (NCBI): domain Eukaryota; kingdom Metazoa; phylum Chordata; class Aves; order Coraciiformes; family Alcedinidae; genus Actenoides; species Actenoides lindsayi. Next base: position 21,424 of record WTSP01001515.1, on the reverse strand, counting down.
AGGCAGCAGCCACAGATGATGATGGAGGTGGTCCTGGTGCCATCTCTTCTTCCCAGCACTGCAGAGCGTCTCACCCCCGCTGGGCTTTTCCAACCTTGGCAATATGAGGTGTCTGAGAGATGCCCTGGGCTGCTGAGGGGCCACGGGGAGAGGTAAAGGAGTGTCCCACCAGCTGAGCTCTGCCCATCTGCTGAAGCTGTAGCTGGGGTCTTCACCGGACGGGCAGAGCTCAGCCGGTGCGACGCTCCTTTACTTTGCGTCGAGACGCAGCTTTGCGGAGAGCGAGCAGCCAGTCCCTAACTGCCCAGGTATCCTCCTCGACTCCTCCGCCAGCGCCAGACCCTCGGCCGAAGCGTGCACAGAGCTGCAAAAAGCACCTTCCCCTCAAAAAGTCTTCCTCCCCCCTGCTTCCCGAGATGTCTCCTGCGAGGGCCTGGTGCCATTCTGAAACCGAGGTTCCCCGGGGTTAAAAGCCAGCATCTTAATTCAGAGTGCCAATGTTCAATTTTGCTTTCTGCCACCAGACTAGATTGCAGGCCAGCGAGAGAGTCTGGGTTAGTGGCCCACTGGGTCACCTCCCATTTGTTTTCCTCAATTTTGTGTTGTCATAAATTCATTCCAGCCCGTTGTGGTTGATCAGTTTATCTCCGCCGGGGCAGGGAGCGCTGCGAGCATGATGTATGGCAGAGAGCATTGTAGCCAGCCTCTCCATGAATCACTCCAGCTGTTTGGTGTCAGCCCCAAAGCAAACAGGGCCCGGCCGCTGAGCGTTGACTACGATGAGCTCAGTATGGGAAGAGACATGACGTATGAATGTTTATTTAATAATTCTCTAATATTTCCAGCAGAGTGTGGCTGTGCCTTCTCGGGGAGGGGGGAGGTTGAAGAGGGAAACTCTAATCTGTTGGGGTGGGTCATAAATCAGGCAGACAACATCATTAATCAGGGATGGGACAGAACTGGAAGGAGGGTGGGACTGGAGCTGCCATCCTTGGTGGGAAGGGGGCTGTGCTCTTTTTTTTTTCTTTTCTTCATAAAACAAATCTTGTTTCTGATTCTGCTTGGCCCCAGCCACACCGCCCGCATAATAGCAAAGCCGGACACCAGGCCGGGGACGTGCGGGCGCTGCCTCCGCTGAAAACCTTGCGATCCGAGCCTGCCGAGCATTAAATCCCTTTATAATTATCTGCTTTATATAACACTTCATGCTTACCATGCTTCGTTGGACCAGACGCTCGTTGGGTTAAAAAGAGGGTTTTAGAGACAAAAAGCAATTGTTGGGTTTGGGTTGGGTTTCTTTATTTTTCCTGTCTCCTCTTTCCTTCCCTTCCCCGCCCCCACACTGCAGCTCTTTTCAATCCAGCTGTTCCAGAGGGGCTCTGGCACAGCAGCATGGGAAGGAATGTCAGTTAACGTTAGACAAAGTTCAGGTTGGGGGTCCCTGTGCAGAGTGTCAGCGTGTGAGAGCAGGCGGGGAGGTAGCGGTGGCGGTCGCGAGGCCCCCGCTCCCGGGCAGAGCGGGACATGGGAGCAGAGTCGGTGTGAAGCCAGAGGATTAGCAGAGGCCTGGAAGGGAAGGAGCCGCTCTTAAGCTGATGTGTCAGAGGGAAACAGAAGCTGTTGTGAATTCACACCAGGGGATAAGCACTCCCCAGCACTTCTCTGTAGTGCCACCGTTAATAGGCTTTGGTGAGAGACAAGAACGTCGTATGGCAAAGACAGGATGAAAAAATTAGCTTGAGTCATAAACAAACTGACCTTTTGTGCTCTGCTAAGAGAGAGCATGATGCTGCTGCTGGATCCAGTCCTAGATCAGCCTGTGTAAACCTGAGGCAGGATCTGGAAGCTGAACTGAAGCGTGGGATTGTCAAAGCCAGGCTGAGAGCGTGTGGCTGGGCTGGGCTGGGCTGGGCTGAGCTGGGCTGGGCTGAGCTGCTTGTGTCCAGTTTTTATCATTACCAGACTTTAGTCTCTCAGTAGCCCAGCAGTATGGAACACGTACAGGTGTCAGTGTTGAAAGGTGCGTGGGTCGGTGCTCCATTTCGTTACCAAGTGAGACTTCAGCATTTCTTCCCCCTCGGGGTTGTGGTGGTGGAGAGCAGAGCGCTGGGAAGCACTTTTTATTCTGCTCCCTTCTTTCAGTGTCTGGTAGAAGCTGCACGTGCCAGTGATGGGCTCCAACGTTAGTACCACTGGGCCAGCTGGAATTCTGTCGGTGTCATGGTTGATCACAGGCTGACTGGACAAGCTCAGGCCTGGGGGAGGGTGGTTATATCTCTGTCCAGTGCAGCTGTGCCCAGAGCTTTGGTCTAATTCTCATGCCTTGGGGCAGTTTTCTGCAGATTGTGACATCTTCATATAGGGAGGGACCCTTATGTCTGTTGAACATGTGATGTTTTAGAGCTGAAGCATCTGCAAACCCAGTGTGGCTGCTAATGGCAGCATCCTTGGCCCATAACTGGTGAAAACCCCAGGAAGGAATTTTATTCCTACATTGGGGGTGTGGTTTAGGCATCTTGCAATTCACCACCCTCTTCTCTTCTCTTCTCTTCTCTTCTCTTCTCTTCTCTTCTCTTCTCTTCTCTTCTCTTCTCTTCTCTTCTCTT
>WTSP01001515.1:0-18718 GCA_025331215.1 Actenoides lindsayi | reverse complement strand
TTCTCTTCTCTTCTCTTCTCTTCTCTTCTCTTCTCTTCTCTTCTCTTCTCTTCTCTTCTCTTCTCTTCTCTCCTCTTTTTTTCTTTTCTTTTCTTTTTTTCTTAGTTTCAGAAATGCTGTTAACTTTAATTTGTGGAGTTGCTTCTTGGGAATGAAAAATCGATGGGGGGCTATCGCAGTGTGAAATTCGACTGTCACTGTTGAGCTATAGAGTTAGCAAGATGTCTTAGAAGGTAAAAAATAAATCGTGGCCCAGCAAGTGCTCAGCTGTGCTATTTCAAAGGGGATACGAGGCTGATGGTCCGTTAGAGGGTACTTCAGTTAGATGGATGATGATTCCCTGTGAAATATTGGAGTTATTCCATAGGTAAGAGAAACTTTAGCTTATAAAACACAAACAGCTGCCTTCTAGCAGATGAATTGTGCCCTTAGATGTGTGAGCAGCTTGTCAGAGAGAGGACTCGTCCCTAAAATTAGCCTGTTATGTTTAACAATGTCTCTGATGGAGCACTGTAGATCCTGCAGCGTTCCTTCTGAAAATATTTTGAGGATGTGACTGTTCACATCCCTTACTTACACTGCAGGAGTTAAGAGGCAGAGACTGAATTATTTTTATTAGGAAACGCTCGTACGGTCCCCAGATGCTCTCAAGAGACAAGTAACAATTATTTTTACGTAGTCTGCGTTCCCTGTTTGGATGGAAGAGCAGAAAAGGGATGGTGTTGTGCCCCATCCATTGCCAGTGTGCTGTCACTGGTGCCTCTGCTGAAGGGCAGCCCTGGCTGCGTGCTGGCATTCGTAGGGCTGCTGCTTTCCGTAGCAGTTAACTCTGAGTCCTGCCACAACAGTCAGGAAGTGTTTGTGCTGTGCCAGCTGCTGATGACAGGATGATGGTAATTACAGCTCTTGGTAGGTTATGCACTTGATGATAGTAAGTAGAAATATGAAAGAGTACCCCAAAAAACCCAAACCCAGTTTATATTACTTCTCACTAAACCATGTCTGGGATGACTGTAGAGTCTGTAATTGTTTCTCTTACACTTGCACACACAGTTGCAGTGCCACCGAGCTTACTGCTGCAAGAAGGAGTTGTAAGCCACATATAGTTAGAGTGTGGTAAATGTTTACCCAAGAATTTAATGACGGAAGAATTCGTTGTGCTTTCACGTCTCCTCCACCTCTGGAACACAGAACCCAGCACTGCCTTTCACAGAAGCAGTGTAATTAATGTAGTCTAATAGCTGTGTGGCTTTTTTTGCCTTCACTTCAGTGTCAGTGTTTGTCCTGACTGTACTCACTCCCCAGCACTGCAGGCACTTCGTCCTGTTCCTCCATTCACTTCTTATTTCTTCCATTTTTATAGTTTCTCTCAAAAAAAACCCTGCTATTTCCCACTCAGTTGTGTAAGTGTTCCTGCTTTCCCTCAGATAGCCATCCCATGACCTGGCCTTCCTCTGCAGTGCTGCTTTCCTCTTCCAGCTCTGGGACCACAGCTGGTTATGTGATACTAATGTGCCGTGGCCTCCTTTTAATAGCCTCATGTTTCTTTTTGAAGGCACGATTACCTTAAATGATGCTAATTCTGATCCTTTCTTTCCTCGTAAAGGAAACAGCAACGGTGTCAGAGTGGTAGGGCAGCGGCAGCAGTTGTAGGAAGCTGGCTGGAGGACGCGTTACCGCGCTGCCCTTGCGTACCTCCAATCAGCGGTCATGAATGGAAGTTCTGGAAAGCAGATCACCTCCACGGTAAAGCCCTTAAAAGGCTGCAGACGGCTCCAAGTGCTGCTGTAGTAGCCTAGATATTTCCTGTTTATCTCGGCCGTTTGGATGCGGGCCATGGGAGTAGAAGGCATTTCATTGTGCACAGGGGCCGGCCGCAAGACTCCGCTGCATGTCCAACCTTCCAAACAGCTTTCAGCCCTAGGAATTTGCTATTCCTCTTTCACTTCAGGGATATTTTATAATTTCATGCCCTGACTGTCCAACCAAAGCTCCCAGTAATCCCAGAGCACCTCCAGGCCGGAGGAAGATGACAGGTTACAGCTGCCATAAGTCTTCCAGTAGAACAATGTACCCCAGTAGCTCTACATGGAGCTTGGTCGTAATCCCAATGTTTACTTGTGGATAGAGGAAAATTTCATCAGGCTGGAACCTCTAACCTGTGTGCCTCGGCAGGAAGAGGAGCTGCATTTTCCATCTCCGCTGCCTCCTTTTGTGGCCTTGGCCTGTATTAAGACAGAGACCGTGATGCACCTTCCCAGATCTGTTAGGAACACAGTAAGGGTCGCCAGGCTGAAGGATGCATGTGAAAAGCGAACAGAGGTAATTTCTCGTTGGGAATTTTGTTTAGAGAATCATTTTCCAACCCAGCCTGTGCTGCCTCAACAAAACCTTGCTGCAGCAGAATACTTTTCCATAGCCTGGCTGTTTTCTTTATCACCAAAGCCGCTCCAGCAAAGCAACGGGATTGCATTTATTTCCTCTTTGGAACGGGGGACACAGTCTCTAAATCGAAATCAGAATGACCCACGCATTCTTCCTCCCAGCTTTCATGTCAAACCATAATTGCTCAAATGGCACATTGAAACTGTTGGCGCAAGCTCAGCCTTTCACTAGCCGCCTTTTTCAACCAGCCCCCGGGGCCAGCGGGTGCCACGTAGCCCCGCAACTGCATCTGAACGCGCCGAGTCCCGGCCTCCTTCCGTTGGCAACGCTGGGCGGTGCCATCTGTCCCTGTTTTCACTGGGGCCGGGCACATGTGTCCCGGCGAAACGCGGGCCAAGAATAAAGACGAGAGAGCAAGAGCCAGTGCCTGAATTTACTTCCCGCTTCTGTAAAGACATTGTTGGGCTCTGTGTTACAGAGGCGGAGGAGATAGGAAAGCGTAATGAATTCTTCTGTCATTAAATTCTTCGGGGAATCTTTACCCAAAGTCCCTGCTAAATGCGGCTTCAAACGCCTTCCTGCAGCGGTAAGCTCTCCTCAGTGGTATCGCGACGGTGCGTGCAAGTGTAAGAGAAATAAATCCTCGGGGGGGGGGGGATAGATAGATAGATAAATAAATAAATAAAAGAGACAACCTTTTTGGTTTGCATCGAGATGAAATTAGTCAGAAGCAAAGTCTGAATTTGGCAAGCAGATGCCGGCATTAACAAGTTGTGCAAGCAAGTATAAAATAGAGGCGGTCGTGACTGAGAGCGCCGCGGTGTTGTGTGTGTGTGCCCTTGCGTGCACCCCGCTCCAAATCCACGACTTAGAACACGGAAATTAGAATGGGGAACATTGCATTATTCATAACTTGGCAACCAGAAGCTGGGGCACTTTGCCAAAATAAACTATTCTCTATAATTACAGGTGAACCAACATTCTTTAATATCTTACAATACAAAAACATACATTAATCAAGGAAAGAGGGCTTTTTTTTCTTTTTTTTTTTTTTCCTAGAGGACAATAAATTAGCATCCTTGCCAATTTCCTCAATACATGTGACAATGTTTTACAGGATTACATGTCAGCCTTTTTAAAGGAGGTTAGTCTAAAAACAAATAAGCCCAATAAATGAGATTTTTAGCTAAATAAAGGAGAAGCCATCTCCTAAAACATTGATGTCTTGCCAGAAGATTTGCTTTTAGCACTGACAGCCTCGCGGACCGAGGGTCTAACCTTCAGTGGGTGTGATTTGACACGGCTCTACTGCAAACAGCTTCGCTGGGTAGTTCTCTGCTGTGAGGGATCTGGCCCCTTCTGCTGCAGCCAGCTCGTCTAGTGAAATAAAACCACAGTGCCTCGTGCCAGTCCAGTCACCCACGTGTCCTGGGGTGATTCACAGCCAATCTGCCACCAGTGCCTGACACTGGACTTCTTGCAGAGACTTAACATAGTGAAGATGCTTGAGCTGTATCTGCTTTGAACTGACTTACTGGGTTTAAGCGTTTTGCTGGTTAGTAATAAACTTTTTTTTTTTTTATCTTGCTGTTACATCCTTGCACTCCAGCAAGTGCCTTTGTGTCTGTGCACCTCTCACCGTCTCCAGCAGCGCTCACCCCTCCCTGCACAAAGAAAATCCCTGCGTTGTTAGCTACAGCACCTGCTGCAGGTCACGCTTGGTAAATTGAAAGAGGGGGTGGATTCTTTCCCTAGGTTGGAACCAGAAGCAGTTCTTGTTCTGGAAAGCTTAGGGTTGTTTTTAGTCAGTGTTTGAAACTCGGGTAGCGAGGGAGTTGCGTCGAAGGCGGCGGCTGGGTGAGAGCCGCTGCCGTTTGGCAGCGTTGCCAGCGCACGCGGCACGGCGCGGGGTGGCAAAACACCCTCTCTTCTCTGGAAAAGTTGCCCTCTCACCCCAACATAAACTGGCTGTGAGAGAAGGCTCACAATCAGATGATTGTGCATTGATTTGGGGGTCGTGTTTTGGCTCGTTTTATCAAGTCTGAAAAGATTTGTGCCCTACAAAGCAAGGGCTGCGATAGGCTTTCTCTTCTGCAGAGCAGTAGTGGTTATGAGCATTGTCATCTGTGGCCGTGGTTGGATGTGGCCAGGAGCAATTTCTCTGCTCCCGGAATCTTTCTTTAGCTTGATTCTGCCTTCAGAGCATCGACCCAGTCTGGTTCTAATATTTATGATCTGTAAGCTGCTAGCGACCTGACCTCTGCCCCAGGCTCGGGGAAGTGACATGTATGTTCTGCTGGGATCAGATTCTCCACCTCGGACCAGGGAAGATAAAGGCTTTGTTTAAAAATGAAGACATCACTCTCAGGTTTGTCGGTGGTACTGTACGTTTTCCCCTCTGCCACTCTGTGTTTACAGGCGTATGAAAACAAAAATAAATATAGGAGAGAGAGAGAGAGAAGAAGGTCAGAATATCAAGTGTCAGAAGTAGCCCATGAAATGTTATTGGTGGTGCATTTAATCAGCGCTAAGCGTTTTTTACAAGGTACATACAAACAGTGGAACTGTAAAAATTTATGGAATGCTGTGTACAGTGTGGCCGTTTATGAAGAAAGGGAAATTTATGTCCAGTTGAAATAAACCGAAGGGGAATGTTTTATGGAGATTCCTCAACAGCAGGGTATATCCAGTGAGGTCTGGGCAAGAGGAGGGTGGGCTGTTTGCAGGGCTTTACTTCGTGGTATTTCTCTGCTTCTTCAGCAGCTAAGAGTTTGCACCTTTCTGTGACTCTCAAATAGCCAGGGTGCTGGTTGCAGGGATGGTGTGGTGTTTGGGGTTTGGTTTTTTCCGTGTACAATGGAAAAGAAACGAGGGAACAGCTGCTACTGGTATCTCTGGTACGAGGCTCTCGCTCTTGGGCTCGTTCCAGTCCAACCGTTTCTTGAGCAGCCCTCAATATCCAGCTGGGAAGGGTTAACTGAAGTCAATCGCTTTGACATCAGCGTGGTTTGGTTCGGTTTTTTTTTTTTTCCTTTTTGGTCCAGTATTTTGTTGATGATAAAGCACAGACTTAGTCAATTGAGAGATTCCAGAGCTGCAGAATCAGAGATAATTTAATTAACGGAATTGCTTGTGATTGTCCACTGGGACAGCGGGTAGGAATTGCTCGATTTAATTTGGAGAAACAAAGATCACATGCATGCTAATGTTTGACAAATAACCAGTGTTTGGGTTAAAGTTTTTTTGCAAAGAGGGGGCCAGACGATTCCCTGAGGAGATTTCCCAGGAGGTGATTGCTGAGTAACAGCTCAAAGCTACAGACAGGTCCCTTTTTCTTCTTGCATGGTATTTTTGTGCCTTTCTTCTGGCCTGTACTTGAACAAAGCGAGGATTTGCTCAGAGGAACAAAGTTTGTTCTTATTTTCAGCGCTCAAGGGAAACCAGTAGGAGAACATCCATTGGGCACAGAGACCAAAAACCATCCTATACTGTCTGCCCAGTCTCATAGACTTGCTCCCTGGTACCCAACACCCTCAACTGTGACTGCCAGGTTGTGGAGAGCTAAGCACAAAGTCCAGAGAGAACTGCAGAACCAAGTTTCCTCCACGGGGAGCCCTCCCTTCACGGTTTTGCTCTTGTATGTTTTTCTGAGACTGAGGGAGCTGGGGTTGTTCAGCCTGAAGAAGACTCAGGGGGGACCTTGTCCCTCTCTACAGCTCCCTGAAGGGAGGGTGTAGTCAGGTGGGGGTCGGGCTCTTCTCCCAGGCAGCCAGTGACAGGAGGAGATGCCATGGCCTGAAGCTGTGCCAGGGGAGGTTTGGGTTGGGTATCAGGAAGCCCTTCCTGACAGAGAGGTGATCAGCCATTGGAATGGGCTGCCCAGGGAGGTGGTGGAGTCCCCGTCCCTGGCTGTGTTTAAAGACAGGCTGGATGTGGCACTGAGTGCCATGGTCTGGCCGGTGTGACCGTGTTGGGTCATGGGCTGGACTTGATGATCTCAGAGGGCTTGTCCAGCCTCAGTGATTCTGTGATTCTGTTTGTGCTGATGTAGGGCCACAGCTGAGTAGAGCATGGATGTACCCTCTTGGTATGTCCTCAGACAGGGAGGACAGCTCAGGTATCAGGGAGGCTGGAGAAGCAGCAGCGCTGGGGCTCGAGGCGTTGCTCTTGGCAGCAGGTTGTGCTCAGCAGATCTCTCTGGAGGACAGTAAAGGACCTTACCCAAACCTATCAAATCAGAGCACCGAGGCACAACGTTGTTGGAGTCCACCTACATCCAGCACGAGGTCAAGGGAGAGCAGTGCTGTGGAAGCCAGTTCCTCCTCCTTCCCTGTGATTCCCTCTGCCTTCCTTGGCAGGGTGACTTGTACACAGCCTTACCCTGTCCACGGGGCTTGGCTTTCTGACCCTCGCTCCACCCCTCTAAAAATAGTGCCCCAAGCTGCTCCCGGCTGCGTCCGGGCAAGCGCACGGGGTGTGCATGCGAGAGGGAAGCCTGAGGGAGTTCCCAAGATTGCTGCTGCAGGAAGAGTTGCTCCTGGGCGATGCTTATCTTTAGGATACAAGCAGCAGGTTGACGGTAAAATGTCAGTAAACGGAATGGCATGTGTCCCAAGTGTGCTGGCCACCACGGGAGCCAGACACATGGGAAGTGACTCTTGTCTTTATTCCATCCCTGGAGGTAGTTCCAGTTTCCTTTATTTACTAATGTTCTCCCTATTTCCCTTGACCTCATTTCCTCCAGCTTTTCGGAAGCAACCGTGCAATTATCGCTCACTTTGGGTTGACCCTTGGCTGCCACGTCCCTGGTCGCTTCTGCTCTGAGAGGCTTTCATGAAATCTCAAGTGCAAAATACTTGCTTGTGGCCAAAACCTCTCTCGTGTGAGATAGGAGCTGTGTCTCCAGCGCTACACCGTGCATCGAGATTTGCCTCAAGAGCGCGCTTGGCAGGGAGAAGGTGGAGTTCAAAGTCTGTCACAGCTGAGCTTTGATCAGAGCCAGGAGATAGTGCAGTGGCTAAAGCTCCCTCTCCTACCAATGCACCCCAGTCTTGTTAATAAATGTATATTTAACAATGTCTGGAGCGTATGAAGTGATAATAACTAAATCAATACCTCCCACATTGATTGTCCAGGATCCCTACAGCGTGACGCACGCAGCGGTGCGGTAATTTTCCAGCTAACTAGCACCCTGATCTACAGCCCTCCTATTGATTGTCCATTGTATCAGGCAGGCTCTGAGCATTATTGCTTATACCTCTATTCAGCCTCCTTTTCTGATTCATTCGTTTATCACTGGACAGGTGCGATTATCTCCGAGACTTTCCGAAATTGGCCGGTGGGGGTCAGCCATTTAGATTTCTATAAACAAGTCATTTTCTATCTCCTCTAGTTGTTGCAGTGGCAAATTTTTCCTTTTCAAGCTTTGACTGTTATTGGGCTGAGACTGGGGATGAATTGGCCTTTGCTTGCATCTGCTCAAGGAATCAACGTTTCCCTTTTCTGTCTGAGTCACCTGCCCTTATTGTGTCCGCACGCAGCAACAGGAGAGCTTAGCAAGGGTTGAGGTTCTGCTTGCCACCTGCTTTGGGCAGGAGCCACACTCTCTGTCTTTACACCTCCAGTGCCCTTATGCAGGTAAGAAGGAGAAATGGGTTCCTGAAAGTCAAATTCAACTGCAGCCTTCCTCCAGCATCAGCTTGTTGATGGGCCAAACTGTAAGGGAAACGCTTTTCTCATCCAACAATAATCTTCAAGGTACAAAGTTCTGTTTCCTCCTTGGACATAACTATCACCTTTCTAGGTTTTCTGTGAAAACACTAACAACTCTTCCTCGAGGGTGAGAAGTCCAGCTGGGATGTGATAGTAATTTATACCAATGAGCAGGAGCAAGTGGGTGTTTCACAGCAGGATGTTTCACTTCCTGCTGAAACTCTTTCATTTTGCTCCAAAGAGTATTTATTGATACCAAGACCTGAATCAGCAGTGTCCCTGTCCCCAGGCAGACCTGTCATGGGCTGTGTGTATTTCTTTGCCTTTTTTGCAGTTGTAAAATTGTTACTATTTCCTAGCAACTGTCATTTGCAGTGAATCTCCTCCCGAGAAGATCTCTCCTTGGCTGGCTCATGCAGAGAGTGTCTGATGTGTCCAAAAGTAGGAGGGAAGTTGGAGGAGCTTTATAACTCTGGTACTTAAACATATGCACTCCTGCAGTTCTGATGTCTTCCGAAATGTCATCATTAGAAAAATCAGTCAAGGTCTTTTTGACTAGCTTTGTCTCCAGAGCCTTGGGAAGAGCCACCAGAATGGCCCCGTGGGAAATAGCTCGGGTCTCTCCCCGCGCACCAGCGCCGAGTGACTGATGAACAAAGGAGCGAGCGTGTGCGTGCCGTGGCAGTGCTGAGATTGCAGCTCACTTTATTGGGCGTAGTAATTTCACTAGACCCGTGGTTTAGGCACCTGTTGATGAATTATCCTCTGCTAGAATAGAACATGTCGGTGCCACTGTGGGTTATGTTGTGATTGATGCAGCTTCTGGTAGCGAGGTACTCTTCAGGTTCTTCTCAGCTGGAGTCTGTGGACAGGCCTGAAATTCATTGACACACATGAAAACTGCTGGTTTGGTTTTTTTGTTGTTTTTATTTATTTTTTATTTTATTTTATTTATTCTTTTCACAAGAGTGAAAGCCTTAATGTCAGCGCAATACTCTGAACCTTTTCTGGGGAATGCTTGAAGGCCCTTCCCTATGTCTGCTCTGTGTGGAAATAGGATTCTGCAGCATGCTGAAGTGACACATCCTTGTCTATAATGCTCCCTGCATCTCATGTGCTAAGCATTGCTGCCTGCCCTTGCTTTTAGGTTGGCAAGTTGCTCTCTTCACCAGCCTTGCAGAACCATGGAAATACACTTGCCTGCCCTCAGCACAGTGCCTCTGTGACAAAAGAGATAATGCTGCCCATCAAAAATGACCCTAGGAAATGGGAAAGCAGAGATTGTAAAGCTGCTTTTATAGCCACTCTGTTGGCACAGTTTCCATTGCTTTTTGGTTTCTCCTTTTTTTTTTTTCAGTATTAGAAACCCAGAAGCAAGGGCTTTCTTTAATGTAACAGCATTGTGTTGATCCTGTGTAATGAGACAATTTTGTGTTTCACAAGGTTTATGGCCAGCAAAGACCTCTGTTCTCTAAGGCAAAGAGTAGCTCCTGTTGCCCACAGAAAGTTACCTCACCAGAACTTCATCCAAAGCATTTGGTCCTAAGGAGACTCTTAAAGAGAGAGGCGGAAAACAAAAACCAAACAAATCTGTTCTTTAAATGTCTGTGTCTTGTGAAAACTTGCTCTGTATGAAGGTGGCAACCCCAGCCCTGTTGTGTTCTGTTCTGATGCGTTGGGAATTGTTTAGTAGGACACCTCAAAGAATTGTCACCAGGCTTTTCAGGAATTCTGCTTCACCCCAAATTGGGTGCGTGAGTTTGAATGCTGCCATTTCCTGTGCAGTACCTGTTGTAGGTTCCTTTTCCCCTCAAACTCTTAACAATCTTCCGTGCTCAGTGATGCTCACTCTCCCGTCATCTTTTGCAGAATTACAGAAGACTCTGCAGTGACAACATTTGAAGCATTAAAGGCTCGTGTCCGTGAGTTAGAAAGGCAGCTTTCCCGTGGGGACCGCTATAAATGTCTCATTTGCATGGTGAGTAGCACTCCACTTGTGGTAATGAATCAGAAATGTCTTGGTATCTTTTCCAAGGAGGGTGGAAGCTCTTCTCCTTTTTCAGGTGGAGTGGAGGAACTCATCTTTGTCCCTATACACCAATTAGCCTTCCAAATGAAGGTGCTAGCTTGTCTTGGCAATTGAAATTTCTGTATGCATTACGTCGTGCCACTGATTTTTGTAGCTGTCCATCTGTACTGGGGCTGAAGACTTTCAGCCTTCTTACAGAAAACTCCCAGCTACCAGCATCAGATTCCTGCAAATGCAGATTTACACACCCAGGAGAGAGCAGAATCTGTCATCTGAGACCCACCATATGATTTGGGAACAGGAATGCTGCCTGAGTGTTAAAAGTTGTCGATGTCCTGCATGCTCTGTCGTGATGCTGTGGGCTCCTTAAAGAAGGGCAGCAGCTCCCTCTGACGGTCTGAACCTGCAAAGTTTTGCATCTCCTGTTAGATTTTTATTCTTCTGGTAACAGGAGAAAATTCTGCTTGGCAGAAGGGCTCCCTCTGCAACCTCAGCTTGATGCAGGGTGCTCTCTCTCCCAGCTCACAACTTGTAGATATGGGAGGACAGGCCCCGTCTCTCATCCTACAGAAGGGACACCAGTTTGCTGCTATTTCAGAGCTTTAGTAGCAATGAAATGAGATAGTCAAGAGAAGACGTGGCATGGCTGCCAGAATAGCAGTGGCATTCTTGGGATGTAGTTAAGCTGTTCCTGCAGAGCCGGGAGTTGTGATAAGGGTTATTCGTACCCTGGCACTGTTTTTTCTATGATCTGGTGACCTTTCTGATGAGAATAGCAGGTGGCCACAGCAACTTCAGATGCTCTTGTGATAACTGTGCTGAGCTGGGTCACCCCTTGAGTGGATTATGGACTTCCAACGGGAGTTCTGGGAAGCCAGAAGAATGGACTGCAGGAGACTTTCTGCCTCTCCCTACACAGACATTAGAAAAATGCAGATTTACACGTCGCACGGGCTTATGATTTTGTTGTACAAAAATACAAGGCAATGTTACCCACAAAGAAAGGCGTTGTGATGGAGTTGAGAGTAAAGAATCAATAGATCCCAGCTTTGGAAATAACCTGTTTGCTTCTTCTCCTCAGGACTCCTACACAATGCCCCTGACTTCCATTCAGTGCTGGCATGTGCACTGTGAAGAATGCTGGCTGCGGACTCTGGTGAGGCTCTTGGCTACTTTCTTGTTGACTTTTGGGCCTTTTCCTCTCTTCTGGGATACTTTTTTTTTTTATTTTAATCACCACAGGGAAAGGTGCTTTGTTCTTTATTGTAAACAATGCAAGTACTGTGCAGGCAGACTTGCCGAGCCTCGCTCTTTAACAGCCTGCTCTAACCTTGGCCTGAGTGAGCTTCATATGACTCATCATGACCAAAGTGCAGTCCTGCCCTCTTGCTTTCTCCTCTGCTGCTGTGGGGACAGTCGTGGCTCATGTAAGAGCTCTGGGCTCGGGACAACCTTACCTTACAGTCATTTCCTGGGGGCATCCATGTAGAGAGGTAAAGCTGTGAGGGTAGAGGCCAAATCCACTGAGGTTTCATGGCAGGGGTAGTTTCTGAGAAATCGAATATATTCCTGAAGCAAAGGGAACCATCTTCAGGGTAGAGGAGATGGAAGGGAGCATTTATGAATGTGAATCTATATTTGTCAGATTATTGCGAATAGCACTTTGCCATTTTCAAGTGTATGCTGTTCTGTTTGGAAGACTGGGGACTGCATTGAACACTGAATAGGTGACCCAGTGCAGTAGTAATTTTTACATGTATTAAAGCACATCAGGTTAAAATTTAAGGTGTTATTACATGAAGTGCTTTCCTTTCCTGTGTTAGAACTGCAGGCTTTATAATCAGCCTTTAACGTCCCCTGTGCAGCTGATTTTTAAGCTTTCATTTTACTCGGGTTGAGGAGTGGAAAATAGTCAGTTGTGCTTTCTAGTTCTCCTGTTAGCAAGATGATACAGTGTTGGGTTGCAAAAAATGTAAGGGAATGCCACTCTTAAAAACAGTTCCTGTAAGGCATTACAAAATCTACTTTATAGAACACATTGTGTGCTTGGAATTATGATTAAGCTGATCATACTCCTTTAAATCCTGCCTTTTAAAAGTCTGGTCCAAGAAAAGTTACCAGGACGGTGAAGTGCCTGTGGGCCTGAGCACTAATAGCAACTCAATAACTTGGCTATCCCTTGGGCTGTGTTTTATAGCTCTTCAGCTACACCCCATCACTATTTAGACTATACAAGCTTTTGTAAACAATTTAGCAGCGTGTTATAAAAGACACATATGTGGGTACGTGAGGTGTTCGGCTGGCTGTGTGCTCTGCCACCTCTGCTAAGTGAGGAGTAATCTCGTCCTTCAGCAGTGCTACAAGCAGAGGATAAAACATTAATTTCTTTTTCATTTTCTTTACTCTGAAGTCTTTGTCCTTTCGTCTTCCCAGCAGCCTCGAGTCATCTTTTAAATCCGTGGCACCGATTTCAGGCTGTTCGCAGCCTCAGCAGCCACTCGGTTCGACTTCAGTCAGGCCCCTTTGTCTCGTGTGCGGCGGTCACGGCCGCTCGTGCGAACAGGGACGCCCCGCTCCGGGTGCTCTGGGGTCAGGGTCTGCCCTCGCAGAGGGAGAGCCATCTCCCCTCCAGACAGCCGTGGGGAAGGTGGGGATCAGGCTGGCCGTGCGCTACCCACACGTGGCTTTTCTGCTGACCAGGCACGCGGGATGGGAATAGTCCAGCAAGACGTCGTGTTAGGACTTGGCACTTGCGTAGGGGAAGCAATTAATAAGTGGCTACTCATGTGTTCCCCAGTCCAAGCCTCTCCCTGCAGCCCCCAATTTATTAAGCCAGGCCTTTTCACAAGGCATGCTTGCACTCCCTCTCCCGTCTCAAAAAAAAACCCCCTCTCCCGGCCTGCGTTGGCATGTTTCTAATGTAACCATTAAAACGTAGCCCGAAGACAGCAATAAAAACCCTGGAACGCCTTGGTGCTTTTGTGTCTTGATCAAAGTCAATGTGTGTAATCTCGTTAAGACTGCCCTCCTTCCCCCCTCCTTTTTTATGAATTTAATGGCGTACGGCAGCTGGGCTCGGTGTTTAATGCTCACCAACCTGCATTGTTCTAATTAAGGTATCTCCTTTTATTTTGGGCACAAAAGAGACTCTTGTTTTTTTTTAACAAGCGAGGAGCTGTGGGATAGTGTGTGTAATAATCGCCGCTGTACCTTTCCCTGGGTATAAAGCTGGCTCCCCAGCGGGGGGGGAGGAGGGAGCCTGCGCGTGCAGCACACATGGAAAGACTTGGCTGGAGGAGAGGGGCAACATTTTTCTTCTGTTGTGCAATAAACAATTTGTTGGAGTTAATAGGAGTTGGGGCGGGCGGGTTGTGTCAGGCTTCCGGCCCCTTTTGAACGTTCTGGAGATCTGCCATCCCTGCTGGTGTAAAGTCCCCTGTCTCCTGTGTGCCGGTCGTTTCTACGCCCAGGCGAGATCTGGTGTTAAATTAGGGTGCGAGAGCGTCTGAGAGGGAGGGCCGTGTATTGAACCCTGGAACTGCAGGCTCAGAGTGCCTGGGAGCACTTCGAAACCTCTGCAGGGTATTGAAGGACGGGTGAAATCTGATGCTCACATCTGTCTGTGGACTAGAGGAGGTTAAGTGGGTTTTGAAAGGCTTAAACGTTTTCTAGGGTATGATTCTACAATGATCTGAGCATCTCCAGTATCCTCTGACTTCGGTGGTGTCTAGAGCACTGATGAGGTTGCACCTTTAAAGCACTTTGGCTTTCTGAAAATATAATTTTGGGACTTTTGGCTCTTGATGTCCAGTTCCAAATTATAACTCTTCTGTTGCTAAGGATGAGGGAGAGAGATTTTTAACCACTCACTCTACAGATGGTTGCTGGACTCTCTAACTTAGGTACCGTTATACTGGAGCTCAGTGCATCAAACTGACTCCGAGTTCTGAGCACGAAATATTCACCAGAGCAGACTCCAGCTCTATCCCCTGTTGCTGTGTTAGGTTAGCATGATGGAAAAGCTGGGGCTGCAGAAGGGGACCTGAAAATGGCTTCAGAGAACCGAGATTGTGGTGCTCACTGAGTTAGGCCAGCGCTTCACAGAATCATGGAACGGTAGGGGTTGGAAGGGACATCTGGAGATCATTGACTCCAACTCCCCTGCCAGAGCAGGGTCACCCAGGGCAGCCCACACAGGAACAGATCCAGGGGGGGTTGGAAAGTCTCCAGAGAAGGAGACTCCACAACCTCCCTGGGCAGCCTGAGCCAGGCTCTGGCACCCACACCAATACTGGGCCTCAGTCCCAATAGACTCTGCTTGGTTAGATGGTCCTCATCAGGGTGGCCATGGAGAAAGGGAGGAACTGGCCCTTCCCCAGTCACCACGACATGATGAGTTGAGTGGTTTTCTCTCCTTCCTCTTGCTCTGTGAGCAGAACTGGTCTCCCTGAGAGCTGCGGTGCAGGGACCACAGGCCAAGGGCGTGCTGTACACTGCCTGGCTGTGGGCAGCTCTGGAGCTGTAGGCACAACGGGAATGGAGACAGGGAGAGGGATGCAAGAACGTGCTGCCTGAAGCTATGTAATCGTGCCTAGCTTTCCAGGAAATGCTATTAGCTGCTTTGTCAGCTGGGTTTTTCTGCCGGTGTTGTCTCGCTGTGTCAAACCACACCAGTGGGCTCGCTGCTCCCTACTTGCTGGTTGTCTGGGGCACTCAGCACAGTGACATTTCTCAGTTATCCATCCAGCACGCGGAGAGCTGGTTGGTATCTTCAGGTTACACACAAACTGGGACACAAGCCTGGAGTCACTTCCCTGGGATCCCTTTTGGAAAGCCCTGAAAGCACGGACGGGTTCTTCAAAGCCAGGAGAGGAAATGGTGTTGCAGGAGGGAGGCTGAGCCCGGGCAGCAGGAGCTGGGCCCCACTCGCAGCAGCAGTGTCCATCCTTGGGCTGCAGCCCTGCGTCACTGGCTGGTAGGGGATGAGGCTTCCTCTGGAAGAGGTTTGTTTGACCCTTCTCTGTCCTTCCCTATTAACCAAGAGGGACCCTACAGCTACCGGTGGGTGAGATTCGTAGTTTCCTCCTCCTGGGAAGAGTTCTTTGACAGTAAAGATGGGCAATCTGCTGCAGGACTCTGCTGGTGAGGTTTGGAGCCTCTGCGCTTGGAGGTTTGGTAGAACACATTTGATGCATGTCCATCAGCAGTAACTCAGGTTTAGGTGATCTTGCTGAGGGAATGGATCAGTGAGTTCTCGATGCCCCTCTGAGCTGTGGAAGAGCATCATCATTCGTGATGTTTCCCTCTGCCAAGAGGCTGTCTTCAGTTTCAGCCTCCCAATAACCCGTGGGGGTGAGCTCCACCCTTTGAGGAGGCTCTCTGAAAATGGTTGCTCTCCCAGTTGCTTCAACCCCATTACCTGCGAGCTGGAGGTGCCCCACACCAACGGCTGCTTCGCTCAGAATTGGCACGTGCAGAGGAGCTGCCGCTTCCTGTGCAGGAGCGGGTGGGAGAAGGGGCTGTTATCTTGGGGGGGAATTGGATCCAGGAGTTCATCCCGCTCCTGGCAGAAGCTGTCTCTTGGTTTGGGTCCTTCCTGTAATCTCCCTACTTTGGTTTTCCTTCCTATAAAGTAGGCGAGCTTTGAGCCCAGGTTTGATGGTGACGCTGTGGTGGTGAAGTTGCTCTTTGTGTGTCTCTTCTCTGTGCCTGGTACCATGTTCTGCTTGGAAGCAGCCCATTTTTAGACCCACAGGACAGCAGGAAGTGCCTAAATCCTCCCTTCTGAGTTCTCTTGCTTTAGCCAACTTACAGCGGACGTCACGCCATTTTTATTTTTTTTTTTAAGAGGCGACTTTAAGACAAAATAGTCCAATCCCTCCTGGCACCGCGTGAGCCCTAACGACTTCTCAACATCGCGGCCCTCGTTAATGTATTTTTCAAACTACTACCCCAAGTGATTAGCCTGTATTGTGGATCAATCACTTGCCAAATTTTAATTAAGAAAGGAGGGGAAAAAATAAACTCCATCCTGGTTCCAACCCCTTTGCTTTGCTTTGTAACAGCCCCGGAGCAAACTTCGTGCAGCAGAGTTTTATAAACCCCTGAAAACTGGGGTTTATAATGGAAAAGCTGAGGTGGCCTTTACTCTAGCACACACAGCTATAACACATCAAGGCTTTTCCATGAAGCTATGATGAAAGGAGCAGAAGGACCTGGAAAAAAAAAAAAGAAAGAAAGAAATGGCTGACAGGTGGGACTTATTATTCCACAGCATTTTTATTTCAAGGGAAAAGTTTAGTAACCCCAGCTGGCAGGTGAGCAGTGGGGGAGCAAACGCTTTTTCATTGTGCCTGTGCCAGCATGTGTGTGTACAAGCTCATGTGCCTCTCCACGAGAGAGCAGAGCTTGAATGCCAGTGCCAGTAAATGCTGTACACCTACCTCGAAAAGTCAGATGTAAGGAACAAGGTTCTAAGTAATTTAGATCTAAAAGGGAAAAAATCAGGACTTAGTTCTGAATGTAACACACATGCTGATGTGTGCAGAGGATGATAGTTTTATTAAAAAAAAAAAAAAAAGAAAAGAAAGAAAAAGGCTTCCCCAAGGGTCCAAAGTCATTATGTTTGCTTGAAGTGTTTAATACCAAGCAAAAGTACTATGGAGACCCAGAGACCTGGGCCCGGCGTGCCACGTGCAGTCAGCCCACCCAGCAGTCAGGCCAGGCTGCTGAAGGTCTCTCTGCTGCCGTTGTTCCCACCTGGGCTGCAGAGCTCAAGATGAGCTGCCCTCCCCACGTGCAGGTGAAGCAACATCCCCCCGCTGCCCCAAATTAGCCTGCGATCGTGGAGCTTCTGCAGAAAATGGGTCAAGCAACACGTGGTCGAGTTCTGCCTTCTGACATTGTCAAAAACTTGGCCTGGGCTGCCCATGTGCAGCTCTCGGCCTTAGGGGGGGAGTGTGGGTCCTCCTAAAGCATGTGATGCTGAAAGCTGATCTCTGGGACAGAGATCCTGGGCTCTGGCAGGATAAATCCACCCACCTTCCCTTTCCCTGTGGTGTAAAGGAATGGGACACCTGCCCTGGATTTGCCATGGGAGGGAGGCCCAAAGCTTTAGTTGGATTTGTTCTGCCATCCTCTGGGCTGAGCATGGAGGAGTTGTGCTCACAGTGAGCATCCGTGGAGCCTTGGGAGAGACCTGGGCAGGGTGGCTTTCCAGGGAGCCTGTCCTGAAACGTCCACGTTGAGCTGTCTGGTCTGTGTTGGTAACGTTGGCCTTGCTCAGGGTGAGACACATCTCGGTCCACCTCCAAATCCAGCATGGAGCACGAGATGCAAGGCAGTGGAGGGCAGCAGCTGAGCTTTGCTTTTAGCAGAAATGAACTCGGGCGGGTTGAGTGCTGTTCCCACCCACGTACAGCTAAACATCTGCTTCAGCAGAGCTAAAGGAACGTGACTGCTCTGCAGTGCTCAGCACTGCATGGGAGCACCGAGCAGCAGGGAGCTGGGTGAGGTGGCAGCGAGCACTTCCCTTCCTCCCTGCCCTGGGCTGAGGGATTTGCTGGGTCTGGGGACTGGCTTTGCAGGAGGCACCTCTCCCTCCTGCATCGTCCAGAGAGTCAGAACTCCAAGTACTCAGATGCTTTTTTTGTCACTTGCCCATGAGCTGTGCCCATCCTGGGAAGGAGAACGTGGACACAGATGTGCACGGTAGTCACATCTGGAACGCCTTAAAGTCCCCACGCACGCTTCCTTCTGCTTGTCAGGGCACACAGGAAAGCTCAAGCAGGCAGCTGCCAACTGCTGCCTCTTTGACAACATGCTGTGAATTAATTCCTCAGCACTTCCATGCCACTTCCCACGAGACCCTCCAGCAACGAAGACGATGCCAAAAGGCCAACCAGATGCAGCCGGCGCCTCTGAGGAGCAGGGCGATGCAGACCTGGGCAGGGGCTGGCTGCAACAGGCTGGTTTGTGGCATTGGTCTCCAGGTTAGTGAGCTCCCCCCTGCCACCGCTGCCGTGTCGCCTGGCCCACGGTGGCTTTAAAGGTGGCAGAAGAGTCGGATGTTTTGGTTTTTCTCTATGACCTGTTGTGGCTGCTGCAGGAAGTTCTTACTGGGACGTACAGGGCTAGAGCTTGTCCTTTTCTAATGCTGGAGATCCAAAACTCTGGTCTTGAGCACAAGTGAAGGGGTGTGGTATTTAAGCAGGCTCTGCTAAAGTCCGGTGCAGTCAGTCTTCAATTTCTTCAGGGTTTTAAGACTTTCCTTCCAGGTGTGGTTTGTGCTTGCTCCTCCCAGAATCCAGCACGACGAGTCCAGTCTGTGGAGACTGGTGCACGGGGCTGCCCGATGCATTGCGCAAGCACAGTGAGATGGGTTCTGCCCCAGAATGCCAAAAATCTAAACGGCCATAGTAGTTAGAGAGGAGATAAGATAGATCCCAGACAGCTGGAAGGACATGCCCACAACATCAGCACCTTGTCCCGGTTTGTATGAGAACAGAGCTGGTTGTGGTCAGTGCTCTCCCCAGTCCCTGCGCTGGCTGCAGGCAGCAGCTGGTGGCACAGGCAGGGGCTGCTCCCAGCAGG
>WTSP01001514.1:0-11039 GCA_025331215.1 Actenoides lindsayi | reverse complement strand
CCTCCAGGGTTGTCCAGGACTGTCCCAGGCTGCCCAGGGCAGTGGTGGAGTCCCCGTGATCCCTGGAGGGCTTTGAAAGCCGTGGAGCTGTGGTGCTGAGGGCCGTGTGTCAGTGGTGCCCTGGCAGTGCTGGGGGAATGGTTGGACATGATGATCTGAAAGATCTTTTCCAACCAAAATGACTCTATGATTCTGTGATGGTCACAGAGTCACAGAATGGCAAGGATTGGAAGGGAGCCCTGGAGATCATCCTGTCCAAGGAACTGTTGGGAGAGACAAGGATGGACGGGGTGGTCATGGGCTTCAGCTCTCCTGCTGAAAACCAGGGCAGGGAGAGCACAGGCAGGAGGTGCTGAGTTACACGCAGGGGCTGCGGGGCCTCGGGGGGCCAGGCTCATACCAGCCGTGGGAGCTGGAGGAGCAAGCCCGTGTTGGCAGCTTTCACTCCGTTTCAGGATCTAAAGGTTTTCACAGAAATAGTAGCTGTCCGTCATGCTGAACAGGGTGATAGAAAGCGGCGTGTGAACCGCCCGTGTTCACAGTCCATTAGTGTTTCTTACCTCTCCAGCTGCCTTTTATTTCACCCTTAAAAACCAAAGGAAAATATTGAAGCTGGCTGTTTAATTTATGAAAGCCAGTCATGACACAGTCAGGTTACAATATTATTTGGAAACGTAGAGAGTGATTGGAGCAATTTCTGCCCAGACTCTCGCGGAAGGATCGCACCAGCTATTTAGGTAAGATGCAATTTAGGATCCTAAAAGCCACGGTTATTGAAATGTCTCCAACGATTCATCAGCTGCGATGCTTCGGCAGCCTCAGGCGCAGCGACGCGGGGTAGCCCGGGAGGTTGCCGCGTTTCAGGGAGATGAAATCTCCGGTTGATTCATTTTGCACTGAATAATCCAACGGCTTGGGCTGGTCTAATGAGCTGCGGGCGCAGGGATGGTGGCGAGTGCCAGACGGGCACCTCCGCACCCTGGGCTGTGCCGGTGGGCACCGGGGATCTGAAGCTGCTCCTTTACTCCGTCATTTCTGCCGTCACTTGTGGTTCCCGGCTGTGGGGTTTGTCTTCAGTCCATCTCAGCATGTAAATTATTTCCTGGGTCAGCAGATCCTGGTCTGATCAGATCTGGTGTTGTGGCTGGATTATCTGCTCTCACCCTGTTCCCATGGCAACACCAGCATTCCCAGGGCAGGATGCTTCATTATCAGCGGTGTAAGACTTGTCCACTACTCCCACACCTCAAAGCCTGCTGGCCTTCTGGAGGTGTATTTATAGTTAGGTGCTGCTGCTTTACCCTTTGCTCTCTCTCTCCCTCCTCCTCCCTTTCTTATGCAAACTCCCATCCCTGCTCCTTAAGGCCGGTTCCAGGTGCCCCTTGGCCGAGCAGTGCCCGGGTACCCACGCATGGGGACAATCCCCCAGCGGTGTGGGCAGCTGCCAGCCTTGGGCACAGCCTTTCTCAGGGGGCATCGCTCAGAGGCTCCTCCACTGCCCATCACAGCGGCTGCAGGCGAGCAGCCTGCAGACAGGAATGGGCTCTCATCCATCCGAGGAGAGGCACCGTGCAGTTCTGCACTACGCCTGCTCCGCTTCAGCCCTGTCCTGGCAAAGAGCCTCTTTGCCTTTCCTTACAGCCAGACAGGCAGAAAATCCAGTTTTGCAGCCCTTCAAGCCAGCGTAGATGCTTGGGGAGGGAATGGAAAGTCTCACATCAAGGGCTCAGTGTCACCGGTGACACCGAGCGCGCTGGTGACTGCAGCCCCGCCCCATCTCTGTGCATCAGCTGCACGAGGAAGGGGACAAGCTTGGTGCAGAGAAGCCCTTTTTACAGGCTCCACGTGCCAGGATCCAACTGCTCGGGAGGGGCTTCGGCAGCTGAACAGGAACCGCATCAGCACCTCGTGGTGCCCAAGGAGATGCTCCCACACTCCTGTCCCAGCAGAGCCATTGAGCGCTTTGGGGAGGGACACACAGGCTTTGGTGGTGGGCAGGAGTGTTCCCCGCTCCCGTCACGCTGTCACCATGTCCCTCTCCTGCTCAGCGAGTGCAGGGATGGGAATGGTGTCAGCAAAGCACTGCCAGAGCAGCTCTTGCAGCCCCATGGTGAGGAGCAGGAGTTAAATCAGGAAAACCAGCTGGTTGGCAAAGGCTCCTCCTGGGCATCGTCTCCATCCTGGGCACCAGCCACAGACCCACTACACGCTGCTCTGCTCTCAGCACAGAGGGGCATGCCATATCATTACTGCCATTATTATTATTATTGCCCTTTCTGCTGCTCCACATACGCACTCTGCACAAGCTGCAATCCTGGCAGCAAAAGCAACATGCTGCCTGTGCTCATCCAATGCCATTCTGAATTTGGCACCATGTTGATAGAACAGGAGGAAATGGCATCGTGTTACCCCAGGGGAGGTTTAGGTTGGAGCTGAGGAACAATTTCTTCAAGCCCCTCCAGGGTTGTCCAGGGCTGTCCCAGGCTGCCCAGGGCACTGGTGGAGTCCCCATGATCCCTGGAGGGGTTTGAAAGCCGTGGTGCTGAGGGCCATGGGTTAGTGGTGCCCTGGCAGTGCTGCAGGAATGGTTGGACATGATGATCTGAGAGGTCTCTTCCAACCAAAATGACTCTATGACTGGCTAACCCAACCCTGCCAGGTGAGGTCTGGGAGCTCTGGGAACACTGTCCTGCTGGGACAGTGACTGATGTGGCCCCTCTTTGGCGAGCAGAGGTGGACCCCTCATGGTTCTTGCATCAGCCCTTGTTCAGGGGGATAGTCCCGTCCCCACACATCACTTCTGCCAGTCACTTTTCAACAAGCAACCCCTGGCCAGGTGTTATTTGGCTGCTGCAGTTCACAGTCGTTCTCCCTCCCCAGCGGCAGCCTGGGTGAAGCGTGCGTTACGATGCGGTTGGGGTGCTCTGGGAGCCGGTTCCATAAAATTTTAGTGAATAACTTTGGCTCAGACAGAAATAAAATAAATCCTGTAATAATAATCTGTCAAGGAAAAAGGACATTTGGCAGCATGCGTTGGCTTGGCAGAGCTGACGTTGGCCACGCCGCACACCCTATGCTGTGAATTTAGCTGGGTGGGCTGACCCAGAGTTATTTAAGATAAAATCTTTGGGCATTGCCCAATTGCTCGATGCAGCAGCAGGAGTTTATTTTGAGGCTACCGTGCCAATGCTGGATTTTCTCCGCTCAGCCTTGTCCTTGCTGAATGACATTATGGTGACTGGAATTCACGCAGCTTGAACTGACACCAATATCTCTTGTTTAGGGCTAGCAGAGACACCAAGGAACCAGCCCCGAGCCGTTCGGCTTCTTCCCGGAGTGCTGGCAGGGCCGTGGATGCCCCGGAGCTGGGGAGGATGGCGAGTCCCTCACTTGGTGCTAGAAGACAGGAATATGGAAAACCTCTGGCAGATGAAGAGGAGCTGGAAAGCCCAAAAAAGCCGGGGGATAGGGTAGGAGAGACATCACCATCAGTGCTGCGGCGGGGCGGCTCCCCAGCCCAGGCCAGGAGGGTCCCCAGCCCAGCCTCTCCGACGGTGCCGAGGAGAAGAGGACTCTCTGCGGCGACCGTGCCGGTGCCCAGCTCATCGGCCGCCCTCTCCGAGTACGTGGAGGAGCTGCGGCGGCAGCGGGGAGCGGAGCGGGAGCAAGGGCACCCGTCGCTGGGTGACGCTTCTCCCCTCCCCATTTACCGCACCACGGGGGCCGCTGCCCTGCGGCGCGGCAGGGCCGGCCCGGCGGCCGAGGGTGCCCTGGGGAAGCTGGATGAGACTCGGCTGGGAGAAGGGGAAGGAGTCGGAGCCAGCCTCGTGCGTTCCTCCAGCCTGCGGAGCATGGCCTCGGAGCCGGCCGAGCCGGCACGATCTCCAGTGCTGAAAAGAGCATCCAAGTTCGGTTCCTACGACTCCCTCCTGCAAACCCTCGATGGCTCCGGGCGCTGGCTGAGCTCTCCGGCTGCGGGGACGGAGGTGCTGGGTGTGCCGCGGCCAAGCTCCTGGAGAAGCTACCTGGAGCCATCGCTGGAAGATGTGGAGGTGGGAAGGGGCCCGGGGTCGATCCTGAGCTCGTCATCCAGCGACGGGCTGGGCGAGGGGAAGGGGAGCGACCCCTTCAGCTGGCGAATACCCACCCTCAACTACGAGAGGAGAACCAACGTCGACTTCGACGACTTCCTGCCGGCCATTCGCAAATCCCGCTCCACCAGCAGCCTGGCCAAGCCTGGGAGGGACAGGAAGGACGGCCACCGGCCCCTCACTGTCCGCTTCGAGGACGAGGCCATAGCGGGCAGCCCGGCATCCTCAGAGATGAAGAGCACGGCCAAGCGCAGCCTGGCTCCCCGGGAGGACCCCGGGGACGTCTCCGACTCCTCCTCATCCTCTGGCTCCCTCGTCTCCTCCCGCAGCGCTGACAGCATCAAGCGTCGGCCGCAGCCCCAGAGAGGGGACGGCGAGGGGTGCAGTGGCAGGGCCAGCACCCAGAGCAGCGCCGTGAGCCACCGGGCAGAGGCTGAAGGGAAGGAAGATGATGTCAACAGTATCATGAGGAAGTATCTGGGGAAAGACTAAGGTAACGGTGCTGAGCCGCTGACCGGCACTAGCTCTGAGCAGCGGTGGCAGGGGGGCAGTGCTGGCCCCGAGCCCCTGCCCCTCCAGCTCGTGCGGTGCCTGCACCCATGCCAGTGGAGGGTGTGGGGACAGGGTGCCCCAGGCCATTGGGTGTCCCCAAGCTCCCCCCTGGCACTCTGGGGGCAGGGGAGGCACTGGCCTGGCTTCAGCCTCGATGCCTGGCTGTGCTCCCTGCTCTGCAGCAGCTGGGATGGGGCCAGGGGTGCTCCCATGGCACTGGGGACTGGCACCCCCATTGCCCTCTCCTTGTTCCCTTCCAAGCTGCAGGGGAGTGGGCAAATGGGGACACTGCCAGTGCCAGGGACAAGCCCCAGAACTGGCCAGAACACCAGCTCTGAGTCCCTTGGGATCCCCCAGCATCCTGGTTTCCTAAAAATAGTGTCACCCAGCATCCAACACACCTCCTGGCAGACAGACCCTCCCGAGCCCCACTGAGCTCCCCTCCCACTGTCCCCGCTCCTGCGATTAATTTGCAGTTCCAGCTTTAGCTGGACACTGGAGGTCACCCCGTCGGGAGGGGTGGGGTCCTGCCTGGATCAGGCGTTTTCCCCCAGTTAGCAACTGCCTCTGACAAGCACTTGGATCCGATCTCTGTATTGCAACTGACACATGGAGAATTAGGATTTATTGCTGCAATCCCGGTTTGAAAGCAGAGTCCCTAATGAATGCGCCACAACTGTAATTAAGTGTTTAAAATAGATTAGAAAAACATTTTGTAAAACCGTTGCCTTTAGACTAACTTATTGGGTGTCAAGCTGTGACCAAATTGACTAAGCCAACACAAGGAGGGAGCGCGCGTTAATAAAACATTTCTTTGCAGGAAACACAATTTGCGTAATGAAACATCCCGCTTTCTCCAGGCTTTTCGTTCCGAGAAGCAGCAGCCACTGGCCCCGGCGCGACCCAGCGACCCGCTGCCCGCTCCCGGGGAGGGGCAGCCCTAGGAAACGCGTAACGTAGAGACTGAAAGCGGCTCCCCAGAAGTCATGGGATGGTTTTAGAGGTGACAAGACTTGTGGTTGTAAACATGCCGTGGTTTCTTTACGCTCCTGCCCCGCTTCTCATCGCCGCAGCTTTGCTCGGGGCCAGCCGCGGGGACAAGGGATTTTCTTGTTCTCCTGCAGTCGTTTGACTCAGGAGTTGGTGCTGTAATTAAAACCCAGCGGCAGCCATAGATGCCTGCTGACATGCCACGCTGGCTGGGGAAAGGCCAAGCTGTCAAGAGCCAGAGGAACACCGAACCCCTTCCTTTTTAACCCAGAAGGTGCTGCCCAGATGTCTCAGCCCTCGTGGGGCTGCTCAAAACTCAGCCAAAGGGCCAAAGGATGCTTTTGGGTCTCGGTGTGACACCAACACCAGCAGAGTTCTGAGGCTTTTATAATTCCATAGATATTTGAAGCCAGCTCCCTAGGTGGTTTGATGGCTCCTGCCTCTCTGGGACATCTGGGGACATCCTGCCAGCGTGGAGGGCAGCGCTGCGGCGCAGTGGGCAACGGGAGCCTCTGTTCGGATGCCTGCTTGGGTTTTACACAATAAAGTATTTGCTTCTTTGACACGAGCCTCTTCTTGTCTTTCCTCTCCCTGCAGTGGGAGCAGGTCTGTGGCAGCAGTACAGTGCAGAGCCAAGCACTCCCCCTGCCATCCCCCCGGGCTGGGGGCATCTCCCCCAAGCCCCTGCCATCTCCCCAACACTCGGCACTCAAAAGAAGCTCTTTTTTTTTTTCAGCCTCAACCTTTGCTCCTAGAAGCAATCCAAACTTACTAATTTATCAGAGGTTTGTGGTAAAATTACACAGGTACATGAACAAATCTCTCCTTCCCATCAGTGATTTTGAAGCAATTTGCTTGACTGGGAAATTTGCACCGATTTGCACAAGCTGGTTGGACCTTCCGGGGCGGCTGCAGCACAGCCGAGAAATCGGCAGTTTTCAGCATTTCTTTTTGCCTTTTGGGTTCTCCACAGTAATTTCTGATACAAAGCAAAGCCTGGGAGCAAGAGGCGTTCTCCTTGTCACCGGCGAATGCCGACAGCTCCGTCGGTGGGCTCACATCAGCAGTTTGCTGGGCTGCCCGGGGGCTGTCAGCAGTTCCCAGCAATTCCCCGCTCCCCGCGGGCAGAGGCAGCTCTGCACAAGGTGACATTCCCCGCGCTTCCAGGTCTCCCTTTTGCAACGTGCAACTGTCGCAAGAAGACGGCGAGTGAAGAAATTGCCTCTAAGTAGTTTAAAATTGGCCGTTGCGATGATCCTGCTATTTCTGGAAACAAAAAATCAATGCATTTTGTAATTCTTCTGTGTCTCGGCACCACCGCCCCAGCATATGGAATCTGAGCCGAGTGCTGGCCCTGCTGGCTGCTGCTTCATAAATGGAACTGGGACCAGTAGCTCTGGAGCTGGGGGATGCTCTTGGAGCCTGTACGTGTGTGCTGCTGGTAGGAGCCGTGGAGTTAATTGTCCAAACGAGCTGGGCATGCTGATGACAGCATCTGATTAAATTTCAGTGCTGGAGGGGTGGGAATGCCTGGCGGCAGAGCAGGTCCGTGCCGTGGGAGGGATGGGAAACATGGGGGACAGGGCTGTAAGACAGTGAGAGGGATGTGGACTGGGGGTGAAGGCAGATGGGTGAGCAGCAGGACACCACAGCTCAGTCACCCCTGCTCCCTGGGGGAGGTGCCAGCGCCCAGGAGCGTGGGGGGGTCTGCAGGTAATGGGACCCCAGCTCACCCAGCACTGGTCGGTGGCACTACTGGGGAGGGACCCAGTGATGCTGGGAGAGAGGGAGGGAGGGAGGGACACCATGAAGAGCACCCAACACCTGTGCCAGGAATCCAGCCCTGCTTGGCATTGTCACCTCTGGCCTCTGAGGCCTGACCTACAAGTGCTGGCTGGATGAGGTGTTTGCCTGCATCTCATTTTCAATCCAATCTCAAAACGCTACATACATTTCTCATTATTTGGTGGATTCCCTCGACACTGAGCCTTTGATTTGGAACAACGACAGCAGTGCATTTGCTGAACATGAAGCTGTTACTCGTTAAACTTGCAAAAGAAAAGCAGATTTGTGTGTACTGCACTGACTTCTTTTCTCCTTTTGCTTTGCAGGACACAAAGGAAATTGCCCTGTCACTCGAAATGGCTTTGCACATCCTTTAACAACAAACCAGCGAAAAATGAGGCTTGGACTGGAGCTTTTCAGGCTGAGTCCAGAGAATTGTTTGCCCTTGAAGCCGCTGGAGCAGGAGAGGAGAGCAGTGCTCAGGGGCAGCGAGAGCGAGCCGTCCATCAGCACTGGCCGGCTGCAAATCCTGCCCGTGGCCAGTGTGGGGTGCGGAGACGACCATTCCCTGCCCGCTCCCCTGCGCCCAGGAGACGAGGAACCCATGCTTAGGTCAGTCAAGTTCAGGACCGCGGCAGTTTATAGCCTGGAGTAGGAGGACAAGAGTTATTCTCTTCGCCCCTGTGTTTTAGCCGCATTTACCTGCTGTCAGCACAAGAGCTGCTGTGAGGGATGGTGCCCGCGGGGAGCAAAGCGCAGCCTTGGGGAGGGTGCTGTGCCGCTGGGGTGAGTTCTGCTGCCCAGATACAAGCGTTGCTGGCCCAGTTCAGGGCTGCTGTGAGCTCTGTGCCTTGCAGAGGGCACCCC
Source organism: Actenoides lindsayi (assembly GCA_025331215.1). Taxonomy (NCBI): domain Eukaryota; kingdom Metazoa; phylum Chordata; class Aves; order Coraciiformes; family Alcedinidae; genus Actenoides; species Actenoides lindsayi. The sequence continues at coordinate 2,754 of WTSP01001514.1, read as the reverse complement.
ATGGGGATGTCCTCGGAGAAGGGAGGGTCCTGCCAGCCCAGAGCCCTGAAGATGGTGGGTATCCTTTGCTTGAGTGCATCTCAGAGCCTGGATGTGAGGCTGGTGTTGTGAGGGTAACCTCTCAGCACCCCTGCATCCAGCTGCCTCTGCCCCTCGCTGAGGACGAGACACCGGTGAGGAGAAACGTCTCCCCATCAGACAGAGAAACATCAAGCAGCTGAGGCTGCCAAGTTTCTAATTAGCATAATTAAAGCATGCTTTTTTCTTCCGTTGGAGGTGCCTTTGGAGAGGCTGCAGCAGAGAAACGATCTCTGTGAAGAGCTCCTTCATGTGCAAGATGCTCATTGTTCAGGACTGAGAGTGTCCGAAGCCGTCCTGCTGCTGCCGGCAGCGCTCACAGGGCCCACACCGGCTGCTCTGGTGGGAGCTGTCCTTGGCTCTTCACCTCTGAAACTGATGGAGAATTAAACGCTGGAGCAGCCTCAGGTGCTGCCTGGGCATGTCACCGGGCCAGGCAATGCACAGTCCCTGCTGCGGGGGGCACTGGGCTGGTGACCCCTGGGCTCCCCGTCACCCCCCTGAACCGCGCAGCCTTTGCAGGAGCTGCGTGCTGGGGAGATGCTCTCTGGTCCCCTCCAACGCTCTCAGGGAAGTCAGGGAACTCCGTTCACACACTTCCAAGTCTATTAGCTGGGTGTGTGAGCCTTTTTTTTCAAACAAAGACAGCTTTTTTCCTGGTGCCTGCCTCTGGAAACACTCCATTTAGGTTTGTAACTCGACTCAAACAATGGCAAGCACGCAGCAGCGCACATCCTCACCGCATCCCACCTCTCATCCTCACCGCATCCCACCTCTCATCCTCACCACGTCCCACCTCTCATCCTCACCACATCCCACCTCTCATCCTCACTATATCCCACCTCTCATCCTCACCACATCCCACCTCTTGTCCTCACTACATCCCACATCGCATCTTCACCATGTCCCTCTTTGGGACAGGACCTGGCAGAGCAGTGAGGCTTCTCCTGCAGCCTGTGGCTCAGGCAGGGGGGAGGGGAGCACAGAGCCTTCCCTCAGCCCGTGCAGGCTGCACCGGGCAGCCTTTGGCTCCCGCCCCATGCGGCAGGTTTCAATTTCACGCCTGTTGGATGCAGGGAGTTAATACCCGCTCGCTGCCACGCATGGAGCCTCTCTGCCGCTTAAATGTGTCCCTTCCAAAAGGGGGATGTAATCGGGATTATTCTTCCTGCGGGCGGTCCAGCAGGCGTGGAAGGCTCCTCGTTGCTCTCCTCGGTGTTTGCCATTGTGGCTGGTCCTGTGCCCCGGCAGCTCTGCTGGCAGCCAAGCCCAGCCCTGCTACAGCAGTGTGCTGGTGACCTTCAAACGGGCTTGTGCTGGGGAGTTGGCTCTGAGGAGAGGTGAGTCAAGGCTTTGTTGGCATGGCAGAGCTGGGTTGAGAATGAACCCCACCTGGCATCACCAAAGCAGTGCAGCCTTGGCCACCCTCCCTCCTCCCTGCGCTGATGGAGAGCGGGGGCAGTGCCTTCGTGCTGTGCCAGACCACTAAGGGTGACCCCCAAGCCCCAGGTCCCTGCCAGGATCACCCTACCCCTGCACAGGGCATCCTCCCAGCACCTCTCCCAGCATGGGGACTGGTGGGGGGAAGGCTGCCTGCGCGTCACGCTCCTCGGCAGCAATCCCTGCCAGGAGCCGTCACCTTGGGCTGCCAGGCTGGTGGCAGGATTTGTGCCCCCAGCCCAGCTCCCCGCTGCTGCCTTTCTCCTCAGCGCAGGGCTGAGCGACTGCAGATTCAAGGCCATCTGTCAGGAGGGGTGGGTTGTTTCACCAGGCTGACTTTCATCCCTGTTGACACCCTGGTAGGTTTCCTACATCAGCGCGCTCCAGCCTGCACCCTCCTGCCGTGCCGGTTGCGTGCAGTGCTCTGGCCCAGCTCCTGGCAACCCCGGTTCCACAGTGGTCCACAACTCAGAAGGTCCACAGTGTGTGTTAGATGCATTATATTTATTATATATAATATCTATTTTTTATATATATATGTATGTATTATAAAGGAGTTTGATACGTCATCAAGTGGCCGGTGCATTAACAAAAAATGTGATTACCTTCATTCTGTTTTCCCACTCTCACCGAATGGTTATTTGCTTGAACTGTTAGAATTGCTATAACTAATTTTTGTTTTCTTCTGTTTTTCCGAGCGTAGTGCCAGGCAGGGCTTTCCCCCTTGTATCTTAGCGATGATTTCTACCACATGCTCACTGATGTCTGCCCTTGCTTGTTAAGCCAAATTGCTGCAAAATGAACCAGGTACAGTTACATTTTGCTGGACAGCTAGTGATCTTTTCTAATCATTTTATTGTGTTCAATCATTTATATCATCTGAGGACTGAGAGCAGGAGATGGTCCCTCCTCTGCTCACCCAGGTGATGGAGAGGGAGCAGGGACATCACTAGGACTGCAGGTCGGGTGGGGATGAGGGATGCTGAGCTCCTTGCTGGGGGGAGGCACCTCTTGCTGGGTGCCAAAACCAAACATGAGGCCCTGGGTCTGGTACAGTGGAGGGTTGGGGGGCAGGAGGGTGTGTGGAGGGGAAGGAGGGGGTTTGGAGGGGCTGTGGTGGGGCAGGAGGGTCTGTGGAGGGGCAGCAGAGGCTGTGGAGGGGCAGGAGGGTCTGTGGAGGGGCAGCGGAGGCTGTGAAGGGGCAGGAGAGGCTGTGGCGGGGCCGGAGTGACTGTG
>WTSP01001513.1:0-34745 GCA_025331215.1 Actenoides lindsayi | reverse complement strand
AGAGAAGAGAAGAGAAGAGAAGAGAAGAGAAGAGAAGAGAAGAGAAGAGAAGAGAAGAGAAGAGAAGAGAAGAGACCAACAAACCAACAGCACTCAAGTATAATCAGTTTTCATGGTTTGTGTTCAGAAATATTTTATTACCTTAAAATATTGTTCTTGCTGCCAGAACTGGAAACAAATTACTGTAAAAGTATGTGCGGATGAGCAGGATTAATAGTTCTTTTTTGTGAAGAATTTCTTCTAGACATTTTTTACTTGAATAAACAAGGATTGCATTGACATAGTGGTATTGATTTAATATATTTGGAGTGCAGAAGATGAAAGCAAAATTAGTGTTGTAAGTAAGCAAGGGCTTTATGGCTTGTTAATTGATCACAGGTGTAACACCCTTAATTATAGTTTTATTACCTTTATTATAAAAGGAGTTAGCAGATTGGGGAAAATTTACATCTTTCTCCATTAACTTCTCAAGTGAAACAAATTACAGTTTTCTCAGAAGACAGACCAATAAAAAACCAGACTTTTTCTAAGAAAAGGAGTGCATGAAAAACTAGTATTCGAGTACAAACCTTTAGTAGATGGTGAGGATACAAAATAACCATTCCTCAAACCAAACGATGACCACCTGTGTTTAGTTTTCCAGAAATAACTGCATCCCACCAGACAGCATTTATGAACAAAATGTGATTGAGAAGCTAATCATTGAGTAGTTATTTACTGCGACCTTCACCCCTGATAAAACGCCCACATTTCGGACCTACATTCTTTTATTCCAGGTCTTGGCCTAGGTACACAGTTTGCCCCTGCCTTGACCTCAGTTTGCCCCTGCCTTGGCCCCACCTCACCATGAGACCTAGATGCAAATAAAAGCTCCTACTTAATGCCTTAGATTTTGTAGGAATGAGGCGGTGGAAGCCCCACCCTTGGAAGTTTTTAAGACCAGGTTGGATGGGGCTCTAAGCAACCTGCTCTAGTGGGAGGTGTCCCTGCCCATGGCAGGGGGGTTGGAACTAGATGATCTTTAAGGTGCTTTCCAACCCTGACAATTCTATGATTCTATGAAAAGTAAGTCTTCATGTTGATTGAAAAGTATTAGAAAAGAATCTAAAACTGCAACAGTAATTTTTACACCACTGTACATTAAAGCTCTGTTTTGTTCTTTTTTAACAGGTACTAGTTGTACTAATGAGTACTAATAAACTACAGTACCTGTAGCAAGTGAGTGTCATCACAGGTACTAGCAGTGTATCTGATTTCCCTTCACATAGAGATGGATGGAGTTTTGCCTCTGAATTTAAAGACTATTTCCCTTCAGTTATTAACAAAACAATGCTATGACTCCAAAGTTTTGAGTGGCCCAACTACAGTGCAGAGTAAGCAAGGGCCTAACTTCAGTGCCTCATCACTGGACCAAGTGTCCCTTCAACAAACAACTTCTGCAGTAGGTGCTGGCATATACATCTGGGTCCTATTGACAGATCAGTACCCATGTCCTGTAAAGCCAGCTTCTGTAAGAGCCTTTGGAAAAAGTTGCACTGTAAGTCAGCTGACTAGAGCTTTCCCTGACAAAGGCAGGCTACACAGATGTAGTCTGGGTGAAAAAAGACTGATTAGTCACTAGCCTGAAGGATGTTGTACACTTAACACTCTTAAGAGGTCCTACCTCCCCATGTGGTGTGAATTTCTTTATTTGCAATGTGCTTTGTTTTCACTTGATCCCACAATAATGTTCCAAAAAGCTTTTTTTGTGGAAAAGCATGTGTGTAATCCTGTGTTCTTCCTTCCTCCCTCCCATGTCTTGACTATTGATGACTTTGGTGCCAGGGAAATAATGCTCTGTGCATTTTAATATGCATTTTATGAACAAAAGGTGAATTTGCTTAGCCCGGAAGCAATATACACTGTCTAGAAGAATTATTATTTTTCCTGCCCGCATCAAATCCATGGTATTTTCTTCAGGCTTTACAATCTTGATAGCAGTCAACTTGCAAAGAATTTGGCCTTACCCATACTTCACTGTTACATTTCTCTTCATGCTCTAATCATGCAATTATAAGTAATTAAATATTGCTTCAGAAAAACTATGGTCTCAAGAGGATGTGCTTGTAAATGAGCATTTCATTTCAACCACTGTAATTGTTAGGATGGAGTTGAAAAGTGATCCCAGGTATTCCATAGACCCAAAATGAAATCAGGAAGATCTTCATGATTGCAGTTCTCCAGACAAGCCACAAGATGAATAAGTATATTTGAGGGACAGATGTAACCTTCTATGTGACATAAAACCCAAGCCTTTAAAATACATTGAGACTACCTGGGTGTGGAACTCATCATTGAAATTTTATTAATTGTTTAGCTTTTCATTATTTTTACTGGCATTTCCTCTCTGTAAGTCAAGGCCAGTGAGGTGTAAAGGGGCTTTTGTGAGATGTTACTGAACAGTCTCTGGACCTGTGCAGAATTTTCATTGCTGTGATGGGCAAGTATCACAAGGCAAAAATTAGAGACCAAAAGGCGTTGCTAATTTGCTACTGAGTTTCCAGAAAATGTTAACAGTTCCTTAAAAATACATGTCCAGACACTGAGGTCATACAGTGAAGCATTTAACAGCAGGAATTGCAAACGTCCAGCTTTATTGAAATTACAACAGTTAGCTCTTGGTCAAGTTTAACTTGCCACCTCTAGGGCATGAACATAACAATTCAGTCATTAATGACAAGGTTAAGTGGGATTTCTCAGTACATATTACATAGTATCCTAATATTTACCCCGCCATGAGATAGCCTGGACTCTCTAACCTCCATTTTTTTCCTTTGTCTCCAGTTTTAAAGATTTTCCTCACTCCGTAGAAAATAAATTCTTAGTATAATGAAACTAATTTTTACCATCATTTGCTAATATTGCATCTCTTTTCACTTCTTATCTGGTGACCAGAAGTCTATGTTTCTCTTGCCTCTGTTACAAAGTTTGTTTCTGCATAGATTCCATAAGGTTTACAACCAGTTCTGACAAAAACAAAGCATTCTGTATAATCTGTTTTCACATTTGTCTTCATGCTTGAAGAGAAGTTAGTATTGTTAGTGTCCTTTAGTAGAAGGACTTACATGAAGGCTAATTTAAGTGGCTCACTGCCTTTCAGCTAAGGTCACCATGGTATTTCCTATGTCCTGTTTTCTTGCCCATTTCAAGCTTCGCATCAATTGTTGACAAGGAGTTTGTCGATGAACATACCTTAAAAGGACCATAAACTGATATGTGGAGCAAATTAGAAGGTTATGAAAGCAATGACATACTCAGTGATTTTCCATTGTCTGTCTAGTGTATGTATCTTAATTTCCAGATAGCTGCATGACAAAATGAAAATAGTTAATAGCCTTCTTGTTCTTTGTGTTCCCCTTCCCCCTTCTGCTAGGTTTCAGTGGACTAGTTCAATAAAAGGAAAAAGCAACACTATTCACTAGAAAACAGTTATTTAGGTACAATAATTTGTACTATATGTCATATTATAATGGTGAGTGTAAATTTTCCTTTGAACCATGTTTTATTAACAATTTTTTGCAGAGTTACATCAAAAGACTCTATAAATAAGTGATGTGCTCAGCCTGCCAGCTCTTACACGCATACCAATTACCTCTATTGGTTTCAGGACACGTAGTCAGTACTTTAAACAACCCAGATAATATTGCAAACTGAAATATTCAACATCTCCATCTTGGTAAGCTGTCACCATGCAGAGAATGATTATAATTGGTAATCAGTTTCACTGCTGGTAAGTTGAGTGGCATGATGCATTTTATATCCATGCTTATGTCAAACTCAATTAACATTCTAACACAGTATATTTCAAAGACATAGACCTAATCTGAGGGAACAATGCAATTATTTTTTTGATGTTTAAAATTCTCAGTTCTATGAAAAGAATGTGGAAGCACAAATACATTTATTATTACCGTAACATTTCTGGATTTGCTTTCTAGAGGAAACATATATCTTCCATCTCAAATTCCTATTTTAAGTGGGACATGCCAATAACATGAGAAATTGCAGTGAAATCAGAAATATAAAACAATTAATATTTTCCTTTGTGATTACATAATTCTGTAAAGTTATGATATTTATTATGTTACTGTGAACTGAAAAAGAGCTTGATTCTTTTTTAAAAAAAATACTGATCTGTTGAGGACAGTTTTTATTGATTGATTTGTTAAATAGTCATGAGCATCATAGTGCTTTGTAAACTCCCCAAGAGCTCACCAAGACACTTTCCATCATTTACCAGCAGCCCTGAGTAACTGGAGGGGAGGTTCCAGTGAACTGGAGGATAGGAAATGTGACTGAGAAGGATGATCTGAGGAACTACAGGCCTATCAGTCTGACCTTGGTGCCTGGAAAGGTTATGGAGCAGATCATCTTGAATACCATCATGCAACGCATACAAAACAACCAGGAGATCATGCAGTCAGCATGGGTTTAGGAAAGTCGTGGGCTGCTTGACTAACCTGATCTCCTCCTATGACAAGGTGACCCTACCTAGTAGATGAGGTTGTGCATGTTGTCTACCTGGACTTCAGTAAAGGTTTTGACACTGTTTCCCACAGGATTTCTCTGGAGAAACTAGCTACTCATGATGAATGTAAGGTTCACTGGATAAAAAATTGACTGGACAGTTAAGCCCAAAGAGTGGTGGTAAATGGAGCTAAACACAATGTAGCCAGACACAAGTGGCGGTTCCCAGGGCTCAGTATTGCTATCACTTCTGTTTAACAGCTTTACCAATGCTCTGGATGAGCGAATCAACTGTATCGTTAGCAAGTTTTCATACAACACCAAGTTAGTCAAGTAGGGAGGGTAGGGAGGCTCTACAGAGGGATCTGGACAGGCTAGATCGACGTGACAAGGCCAATGGTACGAGGTTCAACAAGGTCAAGTGCCAGGTCCTGCACTTCTGTCAAAACAATGCCATGCAATGGTACAGTCTTGGGGAGGAGCGGCTGGAGATCTGCTTGGCAGAAAAAGACCTCAGGATACTAGTCGACGATCATCTCAATATGAGCCAGCAGTGTACCCAGGTGGCCAAGAAGGCCAATGGGATCCTGTCTGGTATTAGAAATACCATGGCCAACGGGACTAGGGAAATGATTGCTGATTGTCCCCCTGTACTTGACACTGGTGAGGCTACACCTCAAATACTATGTTCAGTTTTGGGCCCCTCACTACAAGAAGGACATTCAGGTGCTGGAGTACATCAAAAGAAGGGCAACAAAGCTGGTGAAGGGTCTAAAGCACAAGTTTTATGAGGAGCAGCCGATATAATTGCTGTTGTTTAGCCTGGAGAAAAGGAGGCTGAGTGGACACCTTGCTCTCTACAGCTACATGAAAAGAGGTTGCAGTCAGGGGGGTGTCAGTCTTTTCCTTCAAGTAACAAGTGATAGCACAAGAAGAAATGGCCTCAAGTTGCACCAGAGGAGATTTAGATTGGAAATTAGGAAGAATTTCTTCCCCATAAGGATTATCAAGCACTGGAACAGGCTGACCAAAGAAGTACTTGCGTCATCATCCCTGAAGCTATTTAAAAAACATGTAGATGTGGTGCTTAGGGACATGGTATAGCAGTGACCTGGCAGTGCTGACTTAGCGATTGTACTTAATGATTTTAAAGGTCTCTTCCAACCTATATCATTCTATGACTCTTTCAAGACAGAAACAGAACTCATTTGTTGGCAGGTGAATCAGTTGAAGTTAAAATAAATCTGGAAATCTTGAATAAGAAAATCTGTCTGACAGTTCTAGCATAGTGAAATCTTTTTAAGGAATATTATTTTTAATAAGGAATAGGAATAAGGAATTTTATAAGGAATATCCGTTTTAAGGACTAAAAATTCTTCACTTCCTGTAGAACAATCAAAATGTTTGTAGTAGTTTTTACAAGCAGACTCAGACCAGGTAATCCCACTTGATTTTTCTGGTCTTCAAGACATTAAAGAACTGTCAGTGAAGTAACTGACTTCAGCTGTATATTGCATGAGCAGGACAGTATGAAATACAGTGTTGTGGAATCCATCCACTGAGCAGAACCCTTAAAACTTGACTATTCCCATCTTTTGATCTCTAAAATGGAGAGGTGCAATGGAGCATGCGCTAATGAAACCTGACCAAAGACTGACATGATTAGTTCTGTGTCACAGTGTCTGGTCCACTGAATCCACTGCATATTTTTATGAACTATTGAGCTGAAATTTAGAAAGAACACCCTCTTTTCTTCCTGGAATAAATGGAAAGGTGTTTTACTGTTCGACATTATCAAGAAAGATGGAGCAGGACATCTAAAATTCACATATTTACATCTAGACGTGTAAATATATGAATTCTTACTTTCTTACTTATTCTAACTTTCATACTTTTCAGCAATCTCTCTCTCCCTTCATAGCCCCAGCTTCAAGATTATATGCTTCTATTTATTTCTACTGATACCTGTGGGCTGGTGCACATCTCTTCTGAACAGAGTACAAATTATAATTTTTACAATGATATACTCTTGTCTGTTCTATTCTTGACCATTGAATCCTAGTTAAAGCCTTGATATTATCTGTTGAAGTAATCAGAATAATCATGTATTTATTGGAAGCTGTTGTGAGAAGTTATGGATATGAAGATATTTCTCATTTTCTGGGTACCAGCCTTGTCCCTGATTTCGACATAATGATTTTTTTTTTACACCATTTGCTACAGTTATTCCTTTGAGAGTATCAGCATTTGGTAACAGAACAGAAAACAAGCATCTAATCCAATTGCTATCACTCATGCTTCTTTACCCCAATAGATAATTTCAACCTGATATTACTTATTTTTTACATTTAAATGAAATAGTGCATTAATACGAACCCTTTAGCATTCTCAGGGAGAAGCTTTTCTATATTCAAAATATATTTTACATGAGCAGCCCGGCTGCAAACCATGAGGAATAATGTTTATATTATATAATTTCAAAGAATTTTTCTTACTGTTAACTTAGCTGGTCCTGAGAGAGGCTAATAATCCTGATGTCACATCTGACCACTTTATTTCCCTGAAAAGCAATATATTCAACATGGCCAGAGCACTTCTTTAAGCAGTGCTATTTACACAGAACACATTTCTATTTATCCCAAGACTAACTTGCAAGAGCACTGCATAGTATTTTGGCTACAGGGCTGATTCATGTAATATATTCTTAGCAGGACTCCAGGCAGTGTAGTTCCATTCCTTGACAGTGGTTTAGTATTTACAGTAGATTTGCTCAGTGGCAGGAGCTTCTGTGCTTTAAATATTGTCACAGATTAAATTTCATTTAACAATTTTGAGGAATTTTTTTTTTTTTTTTTTTTTTTAACAACTTCTGAGAATGTCTGAACAGTTATTTCTCTCTCGATATGGCCTTCATCACAGTGGGAGCAGAATGCATTCTGTACATATTTCTACAACAGACTTCTATAATTGCTGTGTACTTACAGTTAGTATTCGGGTGGCATATTTGCTTTAGTACAGGAAGCTGAATCTGATGTACCAAGTGAATGCTATCTCATTCTGTGAGTAGACTTATTAAAAGACATGTTTGGAGAATAAATATATGAAATAGGATCTTAGAACCTGACAGCATTACTATTGCTATAATGCTAATTACAAAAATAGTAAAATCACAACAGCCTATATGATATCTGCTGCACTGATGTCTGGGCAGTTCTTATTATTTAAAAGCTCTGGCATCAGAATTTAATTTGCATGTGCATTTACATTCAGTAATCACTGGGAAGAATAATATGAAAGGTTTTGTTATTACCAGCAATCCCTTTCTTGAGCCCCTTCTCCCTCTCCTCTATTTCTTTTCAACAACCAAAATAGAACAATTTGTATTGATTTCATATTTATTTCATTGTTTATTTCACAGATTATATACATAACATATAATGACCTAAAATAACAAAAGGGATTAGAAGAAATTTTAGAAATGTAGTAGTGATTATAAAACAGTTATATAGCCAAAATATTTCTGTCAGCATACAATTTGATCTATAAATTGAACTGCCTTCTTTTTTTAAAAAAAACCCCAACTTTTGAGGATCCATGGCCTCATCTATCAGCCTCATCTTTCATTTCCTTTTTGCTTTTATCATGGTCTGGATTTATAGAAAATATAGGAAATAAATAGTTCACACTAAAACAACGACAGATTAGGAATTCGGGTAACAACCATGGGCCTTTTATACTGAAATGATTTATTATTTCTGTGACTATTTCAGAATTAAAATATTAGAAAAACTGATCTATTATTTGAGTATTCTTGTATCTACATTTCAAAAAGACATGAAACAGACTTGACCTTTGTAAACAGACTGTGCAGGTACTTCTGTAGTTCATATATCTAGTAAAAGATTTGTAGAAAGCTATTTTCAGTCTAGATTTCTTTGTGCATGTATTTCAGAAGAAATTTTCTCACAAATATCCAGCAATGAATATAAATAGTATCATACTATTTCTGAGATCAACCTTTATGAAGTCATTCTCATGCATTTAGAAACTGAGATCAAACACTTTTAGTAAGTGACTTGTGATTAATTCAGGAAGTAGATGACTTTTTAAAGTTTTTGTGACATTTAGCTGACACTATATTTGGCATATAATGCTTTCTTAACAGAAATTTCCCAAGTGGTGCCAGATGTTCTTCAACACTAATTGTTATAACTTCTCCTACCTACACTCTTTAACTTCCACAGTTTCCTCCCTTATTTCCCACCACCTCTTTTTTATTACACTCTCTTCCACTACAATCTTTTACTGCACTCTCTTCCATTACATTCCTTCATTCTCAGTCCTGTACCACAAGCAGCTTCATGTTTTCTCTGGCTTCATCTGTGTCACAAAAATACTCAGAACTTCTCTTTAATTTCTATTGACTTCAAAACACCCACTCCTTAAATGGCATCTACAAGCAGTTGTCAGGTCAACAGAGGGACATTATTATCTAGAGATGCAGAGTTTAACAATTTGTTAAATTATCATACATTGGTCTGTGCAGAAGTATATGTAAAGCATACAAAACTTTGTTAGGAAATTTTCTTGTGCTTTATTGAATAACATACTTCCTTCATATTGATGATGAAGGGATTGAGAGCAGCCCTGTGCAGAAGGACTTGGGGGTACTGGTAGGATGAAAATCTGGACATAAAACAGCAATGTTCCCTTGCATCCCAGAAGACCAAGCATAAGTTGGGCTGAATTAAAAGAAACATGGCCAGCAGACCAAGGGAGGTGGTTCTGCCACTCAACTCTGCTCTGATGAGACCCCAACTGGAATACTGTGTCCAGCTCTGGAGCCCTTAATACAAGATACTGATAATCTAACAAAAGACAGCTCAAGGCTATGATAGCCTCTCCAAAGAACTTTCCATAAGATTTTTGAGAAACAACTAATGATAAGATTAATGGCAGGTACAAATTTGACAGCGTTTGTTGGGGCTGGTTTCATTTTGCAAATGAGGAGACTGCTCCCTAGATTTATGTCAGTTTTAGGATTCATGCAAGGGATTCTCATCTGGGAGATCCCTGCCTCCTTCCACAGGGATGGGCAGCAACACTCAGCCATCCTCCATATACTGACATGTGCTTATGTCACAGATCACCATGAGGGTACTTACCTTCAAAACTCCTGTGTGAGATAGGGCAACACAGTTTTATTTATTTGTTTGCTTGGAAAATTCTATTGCATGCAGGAACATTGGCCAGGGAGGCCCTCAGCTGCCACTACAAGGTCATCCAGGAAACATGAGACAGGTGGAAGACAGAGAACAGGGCTGCTGAGGAATTAAATAGGCTTTTCTTTTTTTTTCTCCTGATACAAAGCAGAACGTGCTCCCTCAAGACTTGTACTGGTAGAAGTGACAAGGTTTAAGTGGTGGGGGATACTGCAGCATGTGGTGTGGGAGGAGGCCATGGACCCACGTGGGCCTATGGCAGCTGGCTGCAGCTACCACTGACACTGACAGAAACAACACTGGAAATAAAACCCATCCTGAGTCATCTCAAGAGAAGAACAGGCAGAGTCTGCGAATATGTGTTTTAGAAAGATTACAGCTGCAGGGGCTGAAGATGCAATCTGAGAAGGGCATACTGGACCAAAGCAGTACGGGTCCCCCTGAGGGACTGCAGCCATAGGGAACCAGGCCAGGGACACCCTTGAGCGACTGTGACCGTGGAGGATCAGGGAACTTGCAAAAACAAGGGCATCTGAGAGTGGGGATAGGGGAGGACAGTGTGCATGTGTAAATCCTTATATATGTTTTTCTCTCTACACCTGAATCAGTGGCCAGAAGTTTGACAGCAGATGAAATTCCCTGACTCAAGACAGGTGAGTGTAGTGACAGTGGTGACAGAGGGGTCTGCAAGGTGCAGGCAGCTCCTACCAGAGACCAAGCAGCAGCATGCATTACACTTGCTGAGCCAGGATCATGCAGAGGCACTACCTCCACTTCACCTTCCAAAACTCCCATGCCCTCTGGAGTCACTGCACTAGTGACACAGCTCACATCACAGGAGTAAGTACCTGAGACAGAAGCATGAGAGATTTAAGTTTACTTATGAAAATACTGGATTTGATATCTTAATGTTTCCTTCTGCCATAACCTTCAGGCCATTCAGCTTCTTCATAATGTCTTTTTTTTTCTAGTGGAAATGTCAAAACAGTGGCTGGGGGGAAAGGGAATAGAAACAGATTAAAGACAGACATTGTGCTGTCAAGTGAAAACATACAGAAGATTGTTCAGAGCCACAGGATGAATTATATCCAGTCTCATATAAAAGCTTGACACATACATATTGCCTGTTTAAGAAGACTAAGTTATGAAAGCATACTCCTCCATCTTGACTAGTCTGAGTTTCAAGGCTTGTTCTCTATTGTATATATGTGAACAGATGAACAACAGCAACAGAAACATTGATTAGAAACACTGCTGCAGTACAGCTGGCAAGAGTGCAAGAGGAGTACAGCAGTCATTATAGGCAGGCTGTGGCATCTCTGGGAATGCAAAGCCTTGCTGAATCCTAGGAAGGCAATGACATCAAACAACTAAGTAATTCATGTCCTGTCACATACTTCTGTGTTTACCTGTTAGATACCCCTAAATGTCCATACTGCCTGTGTTTGATGGTCATCCTGGAACCCTGGTAGTGTAAAGAAACACATTCTTATAAGCATAAAATTCCTCATTGAAGAGAGATCAAGGAATGTCTCTAAGCAGAGCTGTACTCTAACTATAATTTAATTTGTTATTCTTAAAGTTCTCTTTATTACTTCCTTGTCTGTCTTACTAAATACAACTCATTTTTCAAACACCAAGTTTAGTGTTGTTTTAAGGGGAAGACTGGTTACGCTATCTGTAGCTAAACAGAAAGGTTGGAACTGCTGAAACCCTCATGAACTACACTTTCACTTAATAAACTGAGTCCAATCTACAGTCTACCTACCCTTGTCACAAACTGACACTGTCAGCCTTATTACATGGGAACACATCTTTATGAGCCAGCTAAATTAACTATAATCACACACTATGTTTATAAGCATTCTGAACTCCTTCCTCCTTTGTGATGAAATACGCCTACACAGAGTTGGCCTTATCCATACTCTGTGAAGCTAAAAATCCTCTGACCTGTTTATGTTCAAATAGGGTCTTTGAACACAATGGAAATACTGCGGTGGTAAACACACTGTATAGCACAGTTAAAAGCAGTGGTTTTTTAATTCTTAAATTCAGTGTTTCGTTAATTCTTAAGTTGCAAATATTCTGGGTGAAATGTCTCCCTTTTGAATCAGATGAGGGAATGTTTGTGTAAAAGGGTTTCAGAGGAAATTATTTTTTAAAAATAACAGAATAAGGATTCTCCTACCCATTAACACTGCACATAAACACTATAGCTTATTCCTTGGAGTCTATAATATGAGCTAACGAGGTGTCTCTTCCTGTGTTTTGGGATATTCCACTGCAGTTTCTCAGTTCTGCCTCCCTTAAAAGAGTTAAAGCTCTCTCATAGCTCTGAAAAATACCCATTTACTCATATGTTATTCAAACTGGCCATACACTTGTCAAGTTGACAGGTTTTTGTCCCCCAAAGGAAAAGCACAGTTGCAGTTTCTCTCACAGTACATAACTGGGGTGTAATAAATGCAGAGAAAGTGGTTCATTCTGGATGCCAGACACACACAAGTACTTGCTTTCCTGTCCTTGTCTCCTTGCAGACAAAAGAGCTCAGCACAGAGAACACAATGTCATCCAGAACCTGCCCAGATTAACCAATTATACAATGAGTTTATATCATCCTTGAAATCTTTTCCATGTGACTTTAGACCTGTTTTAGAGATATTATAGTTCCCAGCAGACTTAAACCAAAGAGAAACAAGCATACTGCTTGGGTCAGAAAACAGGTGACATTGAGCACAAACAAGATGAATGAGGTCTGTGTTAATATGGAACATCAATTTATCATCCCAGCTGAACACACAAAGGTAATTTGTAAAACCGCAATGTTTATTAAACCAATTACAAACAGGTGTTCTTGAAAACAGTATGGCTTCCATGTTCCCTAGGCTTTCTTCATTTGTTTTTTCTTTCTCCTCCCTTCTTTTTCACTTTCGTGCCCTTTTTTTTTTTTTTTTTTTATTTTCCCCCTCCCCCCCCCCCCCCCCTTAGTTTTCCTTCTTAGTTTTGTTTGTTATTTCGCCCCCCTCCTGGCTATTTATCTGGTTTGTCAAGATAATTTTACATTCTAAAGTTGCCCTCCAGCACTTGCAACTGATTTTATCCTGGTGT
The DNA here is from genome assembly GCA_025331215.1 of Actenoides lindsayi. Classification (NCBI taxonomy): domain Eukaryota; kingdom Metazoa; phylum Chordata; class Aves; order Coraciiformes; family Alcedinidae; genus Actenoides; species Actenoides lindsayi. Next base: position 21,909 of record WTSP01001513.1, on the reverse strand, counting down.
CACCTTCAGATGTACTAATTATGCCCTACTCCATTATCTAGGTCATTAGTGACTGAAATAGTATGAGACTGGGAGTAGAGCTTTGGGGAATACTCACTTGATTTTTCTTTTCTATTCTTATAGTAATCTATTAGTAACTGCTTGGTGGGTTCATGCAACCGTGGAATATTTTCATTAAGCCCTTTTTTTCCCTACCTTGTTTGTTAGAATTAAGTGGTGGGGTGGCATCTCTAAACATTGCGAGACCTGAGGTCTTGATGCCACAGTAGATCAAGCGGTATAAAAGTTGCATCTATTTCCTTGCTGGAAAACTGTTTTGTTCCTCTGGCTTCTGTAATTCAGTAATGTTGGTGTGATTGACAGTTCGATTTTTAATATGCTGCAGCAGAATAAGTGAATTTCATGAAAAATTGTTCTTGTGTTTAAAATACTTCTCTTAAAAGCTAGTGACAAGCTATCGTTACTATCAAGAATACTTTCCAAAACTTGGTAGCTTTAGGAAACTATTTGTCATAAATCTCTGCATATCTGCTTCAAAATTTTGGTTTAAAACTGTTTGTGAACACTGCTCTCATATTAAGAAATAAAATTTTTCCAGAGATGTAATGATGGTATGGTTTGTTCATTGACTTTGCTAACACTTAGCAAGTAAAATAGCAGAATCTTGTTTCAGAGAATAGCTCCATAATTTCATGCACCTACCATAAAAACAAGCAAACTGACACCCTGCCAAGAGTAGCCAGAGGAGATCTTAAAAGAGAGTTCATAATGATACTATTGCCATATTGCATGCCTTTAAATAATTCATTAAGTCAACTACCCTTTTGTTTTAAGCAAACATGAGCAGATGCCTTCCTAAATTGGATGCAGACAACAGTTTTCAGCAAAACATTGTTGTAATATGACACTTAGAAAGAGTAACATTTTTCTCTTATTGATTTTTGTAGCGTTATCAACTCAAATAATTCACAGTGATTACTTCTGTTACACATCAAGTCCTTCATTATTTTTCATCTACATTTTCCAGATTTTTGCTGTATGATAGATTTCACAGTTAGCTACAGCATGGTAGAAAATAAAATATATTCATAGGCAGTTAAGAGAACTGAGAAGTTTTTCAGAGGCTTGAAATATTAGTATTAATTATTTAACACAAGAACTGCAGTTTAGACCTTTTATCTGCTTTGTGTTTAGAGAATCAGTGAACAGAAATCAGCAAGTAATTAAAAGACAAGAAACAACAGTTGTAGGAGTCCAAGCAAAAGGTTAAGGCTAGTGTTTACACAGCTGATGCCTCCTCAGTACTCAGCTTGTAAAGTCAGGTCACGCCTTTCAAAATACCGTAATTATAGTGTGTGGAAGAGTGTAAAATTCACTCTTATCTGTAGCCTTGTTTTATTATTTTTACCTCCCCAGCAGTGTGGAGAAGACTCACCTGGGGTTAAGGAGCAGTACTTTACTCTTTGCTGTTTCTACTTTGGATTTTAACAACCTCTCTTCCTGTTAACATTTTTCTGCACACAAGTTCACCCAGCATGAGTTCTTCTTACATGCATTTCCCTATACTAATTTCTTTCCAAGTTTGTCTTCTCTTTTTTTGAAAACTTTAAAATAGGAAATAAGGATACTAGATGTATCAAAAATTAGGTATTTCTGTACATTTTGAAGACTGAAGTAAAATATCAAAATTAAGTGTGATTTTAAAGAGTACGTTTATGTGTATTTTAACTTATTACTTTGAAATACTCGTGGAAATTTGTGTATTATTTCAGTCAATCACTAAATTGCATCTCAAGTTTCTACTAACTCTGCTTTATGATGGAAGTTTCTTCTCCTTTAGAAACTGCTATAAAAGCATCCCCAGATAGATGTTCCATTTATTATTTACTAGTAAGCAAAATAGAATGGGCAAGGATATAGATTTTATTAGTCCAACTAATGTTTCATTACCACTGCAATGACATTTTACATATTTTCTAAGACTTTGAGTTATAAACCTCAAATCTTTTTTGATTTGAATTGCATATGAATTGCATATGAATTGCATAACTCTTACGGTACAATAAAGTGTTTAGAAATTAGGTGTTTGTTGGCTTTTTAAAATGTGTAGTTAGATAATATGAGTTTGAATCGTTCTAGTTTAGTCTTAATCAAATATGTGGAAGGGAAAAACCCTACAGTGAATTAGACCTTTATTTTACTATCTATATCTCTTACAAACATCATAATGTCTTAAGAAGTCTCTATTTTATTTATTTATTTATTTCCTCTTTTATGCAGTTTCTCTCCTGGGGACAAGGAGAGGGGGGAGGGATGCCATGGGAGAATAGCCCAGGCATCATTCAGAGAAAGTGCAAAATGTTACTGGGACAGTCTTAGGATCTCATGTCTGAAGGAATTTTTACACCTTTCAAATCTCACAGGCTCTGGCACACCATCTGGTTAGTTTTGCATTAAGGTAACAGTGATTATTGTGAATTTAATGCAAAATAAATAATTTATATGCAGAGCTTCTAGCTTCCTTCAGTTGTACATTATTGGAATATTCAACATGTCAAACTGTGGCATTCGTTAAAAACATTTGGGTCTAATTCACACCTCTAAACATGACTCCTCTGAGGAACTTATTTCTCATATGTGATTAACAATGTAGACAATGGATATAAAGGTGCAAAGGTGATTTTATACTTAAGTATGGTCAGGTTAGGGTGGCAATGTTTTCCCAATTATTACAAATAGTAGAGATGAATTTTGAGTTGTCCCTAGAATTCTCCACCCAGAAGACTTTAATTCTGATGCATCAATTAAAAATGTTGCCCTAAAATATTCCATGAGAAAAATCAGTTGGCCAGACTGGAGGACTAGACAGACTTGATCAACTAGTTCGAGATTTTCTTGGGGGAGCAGGGGATGTGGGGAATGGCAGCTTGTAAGGTCAGTCTTATAACTTTGGATATAATCAATGATTTAATTATTCTAACATAGCCTGAATGTCTGTAATTTATGTCAGATGCATGATATGCTGATTTTTCTGAATGCAACTGAAATCTCTTTCAGAAAGATTTGCAGTATTAATAACCTCCAGCTATTTTAAGTCGCAGTCAATCTTATGGAAACTGCACAGAGATTATACAGGTTGGATTTCTTTTCCCTGTAGTTACTGCCCTGTATTTTAAATACAAGCTGTTTGATTAAAATAGTATTGTACATTCATACTTTGAGAACGCTCACAAGGTTGTGACTTTCTTTTTCTCTTCCTCTCACCCCCACCCTCTTTGCTCACATATTACATGAGGAAGAAAGACTCAGCCAGAACTGAACAAATGGCTTTGGGTTAAACTGATTCAATTGGGAATCGTTTGGCTTCGACTAGATTTCACTTACTGTGAGCTCAGTGGATAGTCCTAAGCAGTCATCCGAGAATGCCTGTATTTAAACAAGACAACAAGCATATATAGATGTCCTTAAGCAGGCAAACTGTTTCTCTGAAAACGAGTAGAAAAACATCCCAAGTAACGAACAGTGAAGAACAGATCCTTAACCTTCCAAAGTGTTAGAAGTCTAGATGAAATCCTACCTTTGGGACATTCTCTAGGGAATATGGTTTGATTTCAGTGAGATCAGCATGCTGCCACTGCTAAAACAGCTTTAGAAAAGTAACACTGATTGAATGTGTTACCTTTTCCACATGGTTATTAACTAAACCAACCATTGTCATCAATTTCCTTAGAAATTGCTTTCAAATTGAAGTCGAACTTTTCTAAGCTGTAAATAGCCTCATGTTAAAATATGTGCCACAGCCTTGTTTTCTGTGTTTTACTTAACAGTGTCAGAAAGATGAATAGCTAAAATAAAGGAAATATTAACAGTAAGTAGATGAACAACCTAATTCCTTAAAGCAAAATACTGATTTTCTTTTGCACTTTCTTAGCTTTTTTTTTTTTTTTTTTGTATGAAACATTAATGGTTTTGATCCTCGGAAATCTGATTCACTCAGAACATTGACCACAATGAGAAAGCTTCAATTTAGAAAAGCTGTGCTGTTTTACTGAGCTTATAATGAAAAAGATGTGGCACTAAGAGTGAGTTGCAGGTATGGCAGCAGCTTCATTGTGTGAGGAGTTTAGAGAAATCTTGGTCAATAATTTATCCAGCACAATCCATCATTTCCCAGTAAACTGTTCCATCACAAAGAGTCACTTCTCATTCAACATTATATATCATAATGGATCCACCAAATCTCCTTCCACATACAGGTTAAAAAATTGTAAATCAGAGTTTTCTTGGTGATCACTTTTCTTTACATGACAGTAGAATGGGCATCTGTCAATAAGAACGTATATAATATTTTGTTGCTAGGATGACTGTTATGCTAAATTTCTGAATGGCTTTAGGAGGAACTGTAAAGAACATAGGGGAAAACCTTAACTCATAACCAAGTCTAAAGGTGAGGAGGAAAACTTCTCTAGTTCTTAAGAGAGAGAATTTGCTGACATAGTAAAACTGCAAAACCCTGTCTTGTTTGCCTTAGTAAAATATTTTGAAGGGGTTTTTATACATATACATGAGACGAAGTAGATGTATCCTATGCTGAAACTTTTTAAATACTGAAACCCAACCTACATCATTAATACATTTCACTCAGTCTTGCTAATATGCAAGACAGAGAATATTTCTTCACTTCTATGGAAAGAATGTCACTATATGTTGTTTTTCTGACTTTTGCAGGGAGAACACATGCAGAATGAATGTATTCACACTGCATATCACTTTCTGAAGCTGTCTTAGCAATGTGGTTAGTTCAGTTCTTACTGGCTGTGTTCTGCAGAAGATCCTGGTTAAAAAATTGTCGTTTGAAGAAAAAAATGGACCACACTTCATACTATACCATTCCATCCAGACAACATTATAGTGCCCATATATATCAATTACACTTCTTATAGTCTTAACAGAAGTCAAGAATTTTCCTTTCTCTATACTGTACATATCAGACACACTCGGTGAGGTTACATGTTGGGGTTTGTTGTTTTTTGGTTGGTTGGTTGGTTTGGTTTTGTTGTTTTGTTTCCTTTTTGTTGTTTGAAGGTTTTTTTTGTGGGTTTTGTTTGTTTGTTTTTGTGGTTTTGTTTTTGGTTTTGTTTTTTTGTTTCGTAAAGCCCAGTTGCTCATTCTTGCAGTAATCCCATTCTTCCTTTCCAAGCCAGGTAGCCTTCTGAGGCTCTGTAACTTCAGATATCTGGCTTCCAGGTTCCAGTAGTGACAACTGGTGCTGACTTTCAACTAAAGCATGTTTTTCCTTGAAAGGACCTGCCCTAACACTTCATTACTACAAAACTGTTACTTAGTTTCCTGAAGGCTATTGCCATCTGTGTATTTCACAACTTGAAGAAATGAAAATGTGGTCTTCTTGTGAGCCTTGGTATAATACTTAGGCCATAATTTTTGCAAAATTAATATCTGTACTTGGAGCATTTTAGATGTGAGTTGTATGCACTGAATTAAGTCACTGTACAATCTGCTAGTATTTTTGACACAGATAGCTTTTGTAAATTTTTACTTGCTGTGAAATGAATATGTAACACTTGCACATAAAATCCTGCTGCCCTAAAAGAATGTCTTCCTGTCACAGTGGTGAATATCAGACACTTCTATCAGGAATAATGCTGAATTTGGTTTAATTACATTCAATACTTTTACACTTGCATTGACTGTGTATGTAGTTTCCCCAGAAATACTTGATTTCTTTAATGGACCACAGTCTATCCAGTTCTGAAGATTGTTTTAGGTCAGCAAACAAACCATTCAAAAGCACATGCCAAAAGAAGCATTTTTAACCTTAATAAGAGAATTCTTTCTCTGGTTGTTCCTATAAACATCACATCAGTCCATTCATTTTGCTGGTTCAATCATTCGTTGCTCTGTATCTCCCAGTTAGCAGTACTTTTCTGCTGCCTTGTCTTAACTAATGAAGGAAAAGGCTGATGTATATATTTTCAGCTTCTGCAAAGAAACAGAGTATTATGGCTCGCTTTCCATGAGAGGAGAAGCCCTGCCAGATACAAGAAGGAGAGAGTGAATGCAGCATAAAAATGTTGCCATTTTCCTATTAACTGACAATGTGGTATGCATTAAGATTTTGAAGCAGCTGTGTTGAGAATTGTGGGTGTTCTTAACCTATATTTGATTTTTATTTCCCATATCTGCAAATAAATGTGTGGAAAAGTTTTTACTTTTCCTTTTGGCAGCTACAGTGCATAAGCTGTTCTAAAGCGATATTAACTTTTCACAAACACCTTGCAGCTTACAACTAGCACAAAAGCTGACAAAATGCATGCACTTTTTTTTTCTTCTGTTTTCATCTCCCATAAGACTAAACATTTGAATAATGGTCCTAAATAATTTCTCCTTATAGGCTGTAGAGGGGGAGGTTATTTTTTTATGCTACTTTTATTTAGTGTTAAGAAATCTGAATAGCTGACTAGCTTATACACTGACTTAATGAATCTTAGTCTTTACCACAGTACAATTATCTTGTATAGCACTCACAGCATTTATCTTAGTCCTGATCAAGCTGGTGAGACTTTTTCAGCACAAGCATGATCCAGTGAGGCCACAGAAACTTTGCTATACTTACTGATGAGAAGAGGAAAACCAATTAAGGTGGAAAAAAGCTATCATATCTGCATCATCTGTGGCTACATCAATTCTTTGTCCTTGGGCAGCTACCTAACATGTACACCAGTTCAATTCTACCTTGAACTAGCATCTGGTTTGAGGTAGTAATACATCTAGCATTTTGAGTTCCTGTAAATATGTGTTTCTGAACTGTCCTGCATGCAAATCAGCTTCATGGCAGGATATGGCTCTTTAGCATTTTTTATAGCATACTAACACAACTTTAAAGCACATCTCTTGGTTAACGATGTATACTGAACTTCCCAATCTTTACATTTCATAATGTTCCATGTATCCAGATTGTCATTTTGCTGTGACGTTTGTGTTGTTGTGGTGTTCTGTCTTTTTATACTCCTTTCATCCGTATCATTTGACCTAAATTTTCATTTCTTGCAGCACTTTCTCTTTAAGCTCTGGAGACCAAGACTCCATTCCAGTTGCTTCAGATAAACCATGCAGCATGGTCCTGGATGTTGCCCCTTGTGTATTCACTATCTTCAAATCAGAAAACAGAAAACAGCTAACCCAGGCACTGGGCTAGAGCCTCTCTCATTTGTGTGCAAAGAACAGGTCATGCTGACCTAAGAGTAGCAGAGCATTGAATGCTGTAACCCTTTAGTCTCAGGCTTTGTCAGTAAAATTTAGGGGTTTGTATAACCAGCATAAAGTGCTGCATAACAACATACAGGGTATTGAAACACTTTCCTGTGTGGTTTGTTTGTTGATTTGCGGGGGTTTTTCCAGAATTTTTTCTTGCCCTTCTACTCCTATTTGCACTTGCCTGTTCTGGCTGAGGAAATACAGGCCTTATAGCTCTTGAAGAAAACTTGGCATCTGTTTACTTTTTGCCGGTCTTGGAAATAGTGAGAAAGGAAAAGAAAACTCAGTATTGGAGAAGATGCTGCTGCACTTCAAAAAATCAGTAGGTTCTGCTCTTTGAGAAGAGCAGGCTGAGCACTGAGGTGGAGGGCATGCTCAGTAAGGAGGAAAACATAATTCACCCTTGATGTAATGGGAAAGTGAATGACAGAGCTGCCTTAATACACTGTGGAGTATTTTAGGGTATTTACAATATTCTCTGCTTTTCCTGATGATAAATCTTTCCAGCCACTCATGTTGTCACCTTACAGCCTCTGCTAACTTTTCTCTCTTTATGGCCTTTTGGGCAGAGATTCTCACATTCTTAAATAACTTGAAGCTGAAGAAGAAACAATACCGAAATATATAACAGATGTGCAAGTGTACCTTGGGGATTTTTGTCTCATGGACACAGAACTATCACCAGACTTCCATAACCACACTTTTACTGTTTCATTCATCATGAATGTGTGGCTTACTAACAGTACACTTGCTCCCAGTAGGGTAAAGTTCTATTCTGAGTCAAAACTAAAAAGATACATCTTTTTACCCTGTATGTTAGATTTCTTTCTCCCAGTCTAAGGCTTCAGATCTCCATCTCTTGTAAATGACCTAAAAAGCATTTTTATACTCTACTTGATGTGCTGCTGAAACTTAAAGTGTAGTAATAGAAGTTTTCACTACTCATAGCCTTAGAAAGAAATTCAAGGGCATTATGACAGTGTTTAAAACAACTGAAAAATGACAAGTTTGTAAGGTCTGTGTGAAATTTAAAGGAGCAATATGTATTTTTAAAGATTACCAATCCCCATGCACAGTAGATTTAGATGTAATTATGCTGTCCTATTTTTATGTGAAGCTACTACAGATGGAGTAGATAGATAGGTATAAAAATGCCTGAGTAAGGTACGAAGGGATGGCAACATGACAGTCTGGACTGACATACACTAGCATAACTGCTGGAGAAAACCTTCATGAGTCTGCCCCAACAGTGTTTAAGTACTACTTCTCTTAATCTATTTTCAGAGTTATTCAAAGAGCTAAACTCCATATGGAATAGGGAACTCCTTTATACAACTGTGAAGTGTCATAACTCTACTTGTGTGGGAATTTTGATATGTGTAAAGTATCTTGACTTTTTCTTTCTCTAGGATGATTTTCCTAGTCTTCTCTTTTCAAACTACTTTTAGTGTTTAGCCATCAAATTTAGGGGCAGAGGTAAGAATCTTTTATCATTCATTAGCCCTATGGTTAATTGCCTATAAAAGCATGATTAAGGCACAAAAATCTTCATTGTCTTGTGTACTGAAGTGCTTTCACCACCACAGAGGCATACGGAGTTACAGAGTTCTTTCAACTAACCCAAGAATGCTGTGCAGCTATCCTCTTTATGACATTCTGAAAAGACATTTTCACTTGAGTTACTTTCACTGCAAGAATTTTCAGGGCTGTTGTTTGTTTTCTGATCTTCATAATTTTATTAATTTCAGTAAAGCTATTCTATATGTCCACTAAAGAAAATGTGACCACAACATCTCCTAGTTTCCTAGTTTTTTGGCTTCTTCTGAAGCTTTGGTGTATGTATTCAGCTAATGGGGGGGAGGAGGAAAGTGGCTCTTATGGGTGCCCTGAATGAATCACACAGTGCATTTATTTTCCGGGGCATGTGAACCAATTCATGGAGCTAAGGGTCATGTACTCCCAGCAGGTAAGATATTGGCTGAACTGCTGTAATTTCCACTGTTTCACAGCCTGTTGTAGGATACTTTCCCTATGATACAGAGCTGTAATCAATAGGAAATTCTGAGAGTATTTATGAGTGTAGATATGTGAGTTTACAAAGTGCTCCTGGTTAGAAATGGCTTTGAGGCATTTCACATGATACAGGGAAATACATATGCCATGCTGCTTTAGTTGCTGCCTTACCTACAACTCATTGCTAAGGTTTCTGAAGATGAATTAATGGGGAAAGCTTTCTGTTTAGACACATACAGATTTTTAAGAGTATTCTTGCACAAAGCTTTTCTGTGCTTTCCAACATAGAGTAATGCAAGGAAAATAGACTTTTCCTAGCTTAAAGAAGCTCTGTTAAGGCAACAAAGCCTCACAGTAATTATGGTGTAAATTGTGCAAAGCCTTACAATGTCCACATATCGTGAAATGGGAAACACAGTTTGAAACAGGATTAAAGCAATATTTTAGCTAAAGGAGAATTATCTAAATAATGCAGAAAACAAAAGGAATGTCTGAGGTGCAAGAAGGATCACCATCATAAATAGTACTCGCAAAATATGTGAATACAGAGAAAGGCAGGAAAAACTTAAAATAACACATCTTTATTTGGAAGCAAGAGAAATATCCTAGATGAAAACAGTTTTGTGTGTTGGAAACTTCAGTAATTTTTAATCAGTATTTTAGCGAAAAATAAAAATAAAAGTTGCTGAAATGTCCAGAATGCTCCTATTTAAATGAGTTATATTGTTAAACCAAATTATCAAACAACTAAAGCATTGCAACCACAGCTATATGATTCTTATGAATGACCAGAAGTCTAGCATGGACAGAAAAGCAATTAAAATTGCCAATTCTTATCACTCTATATCATTGTCAAAACAACCTATTACACATCATTTTTATATCATGTTATATGTCTGCAACATAAATGCTGGTGCTTAAGGAAGAAGCCTATCAATCACAGCAGAAATACAAGACTTTTAAATGGAAAATTAATTTTAGTACAAACCAGGACGTTATCTCCAACACTGTAGTCCCTACAAAGGGGAGATCAAGCTATAATAGAAGCCGTCAACCCCACATGAACCACTTAATCATGTTTATATATAACTTGCATATTAAAAAGCAATATCCAATGTCAATGGCTCAGATATAAAAATATCTTAATAGTCAGTAACTGACTAATGAATACTACAGTAATAACAGTTTAATTTGAAGAATTCTGACAGCTGGTTGCCTTGATGAGAGCTGTTACCAGGGAGCCCTAGTCCCATGCTGAGAACATCCACAGCATGCTGATTTATAGCAGCAGTGCAGAACTGTTTAATGTCAGCACCTCTCAGCTAAAGTAATAATAAACAGGAATGTTATGGTTTATTTTTCTGTATGAATTGTTCAGGCTCTGTATGGTAAGCACCAACTCAATAGGGGATAATAGCTGCCATTCCCGAGGGTGTTGTAACTGAGGTTTAAACATTTTTATTGGCAAGGTTAGCATATCAAAATGAATCCAGAAGTTGTTTTTTCTGTTCTCTTTTTTTCTTTCTTTTTGCTTGATTTCTTATCCCATTCTGGAAAGCAAATATAATTTGTGTAGTTATAAGAACTTCTTTTAGGCTTCGACCTCTTTTTTGTTAGTAGTTTAACTGCCTTCCCTTTTTACGTTTTGTGTTGGATATTAATTTACTACAGACATCACCATATAGCTTTTTGCCTTCTTCCATTGCTCCCTTCTCCACACCCCTAAAATTTGTAAATGTGAATTCATTCATGAAAACTTCAAAGAATTGAAAGTAAACTGCTTTGTAGTTAAAAAGCAACCTTTGTTTTTTTTTTTTCTTGTTAGATTGATTGCCGAGGTCGTCATTTTTTGTACACCTGCAGTTTTGAACAAAAGCAGTTCCTTAAGGGCAACACCTTAGAATATATTTCATTTTACCCTGTTATCTTGAACGAGAAGGATTCTGAAGACTATGCAAGATTCCCTGAAGGATAGGTAGAGGGAAAATTCTTCTCTCAAACCTTTTCTCAGAGAATTTCAATACTACTTATTCTTATTTCTTAAGGATATGCTGCATTTAGTAAACGTAGCCAGACATTGGTAAGATACTTGCATTGTTATTCTTTTTTTTCTTTTTCACTGTGAAATTTTTGTTTTATTTGGAAATACAGGTAAGAAATTAGTAACTGGCTAACAAGCAGAGACATATGAAATGTTTTCATCCTTGGTGGAAACTGATATAACTCTCAAGTACTGCACTGGAGTTCTTCCAGGCCCCATTAAAGTTTAATTCATAAACTGGAGTAAGAGATGCAATGAACTGATTTTTTCTTTTTTCTTTTTTTTTTAATCAAATAAATTAAAAAAACCCCTGTGATTGCACAGTTCTTCTGGTTTACTAATTTATGTATACCACCTGTGTGATAAAATACACACACACATATACACATACCCTCACATTCCCCTTCAGGAGGGTGTACTCCAGGTACTCAGCAGCAAAAAGTTGCATTAGAAGTAGAAAAAGGGGAAGGTGGTAGAAGAGTTTGAAAAAGAAACATAAAAGTCCGCATATAAAAGGAAAAAAATCGTTGTTTATGGTTTATGTAAGATATTGTCAATCAATGAAATATGGCTCTGGATAAGTATTTTTCCTCCATCTTGAAGGTGGATGTTATTTGGATGCAACATTAATCCATATGTGAGCTGAGTAAGAAAAGCAGACTATTCTTGGAAAAATCATTAAGGATGTGCCTTAAACTAGGGACATGCTTAAATAATTTTTCAGAACATTTCTTTAGGGATGTATTTCTCTTTGAAAGGCAGAACAATATTTCATATACATCCATCAGCAGTTCTTTGTGCTATTTTGGAGATGAGATTGGCCAATTATACTCCAAGAAGGCAGAACTGGAACTTTATTTGGAGATTTGATCTTTCTCTTGAAATAGATAGCAATTATCTCAATTCTATTTCTCTGGTTTGAGTGCTGAAAGCTTGGAAGATATTTTATTATTTTTGTTTTAGCAGCTGAACGGACTCTGCTGTTTATTTATCTGTTAATTGTCATATCACTCGCTCCAGGGCAGTGACCTGGAGGGTCTATCCTGTGACAACAAAACTGAGAAATATTGTGTTCCTGATCTGAGGCAAACCGTTGGCAAAACTGTCCATGGGAACCTACTTCAGCTACTCAGTAAATCTGACCTTTTTGTCAGTTTGTTGCGGGCACAAGTGCTGAAACTGATGAGATCATCAATTTGACTTAACAGCTGCAGAGTTCAGAGAGTTTCCGGTTCATGGGAAATGTTTCTAAATGTCTGGTTTGGATCCAAACCAGACCAAAATTATACAATAGAAAAAAAATTAAAAATTCATCAATCAAAGATAGCCTTTTAGTGGGGAATTTGCTTTGCTGAATTTCAAGAAGAAAATTACCGTGCTCTACATATAATTTACTGTATGTAAAAGCTGTGTGATGAAAATTGATATTATAGCTCAATGTGTTGAATTTTTCATTTTTATATAACAACTATGGCTTATGATTTGCAATTAATCTGCGATGTGGTATTTCACATCAGAATTTTAGGTTGGTTTTTTTCTGTTTTCTTCGGAGTATTTTACTGTTTGGCTCCTTTAAGTTTAAATTATTAGAAGTAAAGCCCTTAAATCTTCCTGACCATTAACCTTTGATATTACCATTCCATGTATGAATCATTGCTCATCTCATGAAGACTATTAGCTCATGTAGGCAACAGATCACTTTTAACTGCACCGTGTTTTGTGTTTGTATCTACTACCTGCTTATACACTTCATTCAGCATTTATTAACTCTTTGTCTGGCTCAAATACATAACCTTAAAATAAAGTGAAACAATTTGAAATTCACAGCTTGATTTGCAGACACTATAAAATCCTCATTATAAAGTGACAGGATTACAGTGTCACTCAGCCAGTAACAGCATCATATGTGAGGCATTAGCTCACATTACAGTGCAGTCCTGTTGGCTGGAGCTGCTATAAAATTTGTCTGTAGTTCTCTGAAGGCAGCAAGTCCATGCATGCAGTATGACCTTTTATTTCTAGCTGGTAACTAGCAGGAAAAATAAGAATAGGGAAAAAAACAAAACCAAAAAACCCAACAACAGCATCAAAAAAAACAATGACAAAACAAACAAAAACAAACAAAAAACAAAAACAACAACAAAACAAACAAACAAAACAAACAAAACAAACAAAACAAACAAAACAAACAAAACAAACAAAACAAACAAAACAAACAAAACAAAAAAAAACAAAAAAAAACCAACACCACAGTGAAGAAAACTGTAGCTGTAATTAATCTGATGGCCATGCCATCCCATTGCTCCATACAAGGAGCAATCCAAGTCAATTTAAAGCATTTTTCTTCAATAGTGACACAATATGAGGCTAATATATGATTTGAGCTATTTCTGAAATCGCTGTCTCTGCAGCCAACAAAAGCAGTTTGAAATGCTCTTGAAACCAAGCTAATGCCATTTAAAAAAAAAAACCAAAAAAAACCCCAACCAAAGAAAAAAAAACAACGGATAAGAAGAAACTTAACCTTTGCTTGTTGATTGCATCTTTGTCACTATGTTATTGCTTATTTTTAGAGCTTCTAATGGTCAACTGCAGAAACAGAGTAGGACATCTCCTCCCCTAAAGACATATCTTGGCTTCTGCAGAATTTTACACTTTTCCCTGAAGTGTCTGTTAGTGTTACACAGCAGCTTCCATTTGACAAAAAGAAAAATCTGTCTTGCTTCTATACTCAGAATTGCAAAAATTGATAGATTCAAGTCTGGAAAAGATAATCCCATGCCTGGAACTTCTAGGGAGTACTGGGAATCTGGGAACTACTTCTGACTGGTTTGTGAAGTATCTGCTCCTTTTCCTAGAAGCGCAGCCTGGCCACTACAGGAGTTAGGATAGTAGTGATACCGTTTAAGGTCTCCTTAAAGTTTTGGCTTTAGTTTGTAGGTATGGGCCAGTTTTTGAAGAGAGTTACTAGGCTGTTGGAAAGTGTTTTGTAGTATGTGTACACTAAATGTTTATTCCATCTAGCTTGCATATGGGCAGCTTAGAGTTAGCATGCAAGGAGGGAATTGAGTTCAGTGATCCAGGTAAAGGCTATCAGTCTTCTGTTCATGAATTCCTAAATATATATAAGACCATTTATTTCCCTCTATTATATACAATTCTTGCTTTTGCCATAGGGTCTTCAAAGTTTTTGTTGCTATTTATTTGTCAAAGTTTCTGTAATTAGTGTCTGCCCTGGTTTCTCTGAGATAAAATCATAGACCAGCCATGGTACAAAGGCAGTTAGCAGTTTTGAGTCAGCCAGGAGCTTAAACTGGGGGACAAAAGCTAGGGCAGCTGATGCAAGTTCTCTCACAGGTGTATCCCACACCTTAAGCATCATGCTTAGCATAAAGGGGGAAGTTTGCTTGTTTCTGTTTCTCTTATCTCTGGAGGAGCTTGACTACCATTCTGCTCACAAGGACTGCTTTCCTGTTTATTGTGACTGCCATACCTTTGCTGGGCTCATAACATATGTAACTTTCTATGTACTTTATATTGGTATTGGCTTCAATGCTTCACTGAATGTCCTTACATTTCAACCCATGTGTCTTCTCTCCTTTTCCCATTTCCCATTCTATGCTGATAAGGTGTCACTGCATGATAGAGTAGCTGCTATAGTTTAGCCCTGGATAGGAGCTAAAATTGGACACTACACATTTCCAAATCTGACTTAGGTCACTGGGGTTTTTTGCTTAGAAGGTGAAGGACAATATTTTGAACTTTTCAAGTTCTATTAAGAAATTAGGCTAGCATCTTCTAGGCTCATTTAATGATAAGATATTTATGCTGAAATTCTTGAGTAGAAATTTTCATTCTTATGAAAGCAGGTGGGAGTCTGTCTATGCAAGAATTGTCTCTTCTAAAGAAATGATAGCATGCTTGCATAAATTGACATGTCAATTAAAATAATAATTTAAAAAAAAAATCAAATGCATTTATTTCCTTCCCATTTTATTGTTGGCAAAATACACTTTTGGTGGAGGAAGGGAAGAGAGGTAGGAAGACAATATCAGTCTGCTTTGGTAAACTGTATGCAATGGCAGTACAACAATGGAGAGCTTTTTCCTTTCTGTTTCTTAAAGAACTGCTTTGGTTACAATATCAAAAATGCCTAAGGGCTTACCCTGTGTTGAAGGGACTATGCCATCTGTCTGTGTAAGGAATGACTTGGTATGCATAAACTGTTACCTAGGTGGTAGGTTTCTCAGTCTGTCAGCTCTCCTGTCAACTGCTGTCCTTGTTGCAACTGTGACCCCTGAAGGAATTAGTTACATGATTGACTGACTGATGATGATTGACATCCACACAAAATTAACTCTTTAGCTGCAGCCACCATTGAAAGTGATCCCTGTGTTTTTAATCTGCAGGACAGGTATGCTGTTTTTTCCATGCCAGTGAGCTTGCACAAAGTAAATATGATTAAGCTGATAAGTGGAACTCAGACAGAGCTATGAGCTGCAGGGTATGCTCTAAAGTTTACTTACTTTCAATCACTTGCAACAGGACTATTTCTTGGTGTGTTTTCAAACCACGAAAATTTGCCACACTTAAAACAGCTGAGTATCTAAGGTCCAGCTTCTGTTTCTTAAAACAAGATTTATCCTGGAAGCTAGCTTGAAGGATACCACAGTTTGATATCTGCAAAGAAAATGCTTAGAGACAGTGTCACTTAATTAAAAGGAACCATGTACAGAATTGATGTAAGTGATAGCTGTTTCACCTATCTTCCTGAGTTGCTCAGAGCAGTGGGTGGAGACATATCTGTTCTCTCAACTGTTTTCTTAAGGTAATTCTTATCAGGAGAACAGTAGTAGTCTAACATCTGTGCTTATCAAAAATGACCATATTCAGCCTTGGTACAAAATACAAGACTGGAATAAAAGGATTTGGGGACAGATTTTTGAAGTTTATAGTGTGAAAAAGTGTCAAAAAGATCCCTTCTGTGTGTAGGTCAACAGAAATTCTAATATCTGCTTTTTTTTTTTTTTTTCCTAATAAAACTTCAGATGCACCACTAATGAGTAAAAATAAAGAAAACCAAGCCTGTCATTGTAATAAATACCCACCAATAGCGTCTCAAGCATGACATGACAATTCTCATCTAAGCTGCTAAATTCTTATTCTTCTTCAGAATCAATCTTTAAAAGATAAGCCATTAAAAGCCCTAACCTGTAGGCCCATTTTTCACAGCAAATTTTCCTACCTAAATCATGCATGATCTGAGTAGTTTAACTCCTATTTCCAGTTACGTCTTGTTTGAAAGGCAGAGCATCTCATGACTGAGTGACTTTTATGTCTCAGGGTCTATGTTTGAACTGGTGAGCTAAATGATTAAATTCCAGTTGCCTTGAGAGGAAAAAAGGATATGTAGACTTGTACACCACTTTTGACATGCTATGATAGGCATATAGTCAAAATCATTCTTGTTAAGAGAGTCCTTATGGTAAATTTTGGTTCTGATCTACAAAGGTTTTCTGATGTCTAAAGGGTTAGTCAGTTAATTTAAACTGAGAGCAGTAGCCTAAATCCAAACAGAAATCTTTCATAAATACTTCTTTCTCAAGATATTTGACCAAAAATAGATCAGCAGCTTTTTGAAATATGTAGCAAAAAGTTAGGTATTGACACGCTGGGTATAGGGGGAGTTTGTTCTGAAGTGTCATTTTAGAGTACCTTCTATTGGAATCCTAGGTTGGTGAACTGCTGCTTTTCAGAAATAGGGAAAATTTAGCACATCCAAACTGACTGTGAAAGCTTTGGCATGAAAGTATGCAAAGCTTTCATAAGCAAACAATATAATAAATACTGACTCATTATTTAACCATAAAGCATCTACTAAAGGATTTGTGTTGCACTGCCATTAACATATTTTAAGTAAACAGTTTGGAAGGAATATGAAATTGACCATGTGTGTTTACAGTAATATTTGCAATGAAATACTTTTTTACTAGTAATGCTTAACCATGCGGAAGGGGAAAAAAATTATTGCGGTTATTTGGGTTCTGGCTGCTAAATGGCATGTGTAATTTTTTTATTTTTTTTTTAACAGTACTATGTAGGTAGAATCATAGTATCTTAGTGCAATTTTCCTGTTATAAATTACAAAACAAATATCTGGTTTCATATCCCAAGTTTTGAGTAGCTAGATTTAGGCAGAGGTTGCTGAAAGTAGTTCTTGCCTCCAAGATGGAATTGCACATTTTCTTTCTGTCTCACTGGAAGTTTTTTGCTTGGTGGTGGAGAGTGTATTAACAGCTCCATCTTCTAAAACTAGATTCCAGGAAGACTTCATGTTCCAGTAGCAAGTGCTTTGTTATTCTGCAATTTTTTCCCCCCACCATCTGTAGAATGGTAGCTTTCATTGTATGTCAAAGTATGGGTACATTATACTTGCATAAACAAACATATTAGTATATAAAACATTTAATGCATACTAATAATATTAATTAATAGCTAATAATTTTAAAATAAGCTGCATAGAAGTGTCGCAAAAGAGTGAGGTTTCCCAGGAGTACTTGTCAAATTCTGATTCCTTTTCAGATACCAAGAATAGCTTCTTAATATAGGGTTGTGGGAATTCAAACTTTATCAGCACTATTCAAGCCCTAAAACCAACACTGTTTAGCCTCACCTATGACTTTGTTATCAGAATTGACCTTAGTCTAGAGTAAACTAGAGGACATGCTGTCATGTGCCATGTCCCCCAGAATTTTGTAAGAAAATAAGAATAAAGTTAGGGTTGAAGATAGCAAGCCTATTATTACATTCTTCTTGATCTTGACAGAAATTGTTTTAACAATATAAGTGAAAAATTATAACAAACAGCCAAATCAGACTTTTTGCATGGAACTATGTTTGTGGTGTGTTTTTGGAAAGGCTAAAATATCTGAATATGCCATAAAGTGTTATCTTTAAGGCCCTAAACCTCTTTAATTGATAGGGTATGAAGAAATGGCCTCAAGTTGTACCAGGGAAAGTTTAGGTTGGACATTAAGAACATTTTTTTTCACTGAAAGGGTTGTCAAGCATTGGAACAAGCTGCCCAGGGAAGTGGTTGAATCACCATACCCAGCTATGTTTAAAAGTTGTGTAGATGTGGTACTTGGGGACATGGATTAGCGGTATACATGTAGAATAAGATTAATGATTGGACTCTGTGATCTTGAAGATCTTTTCCAACCTAGATGATTTTATGATTCTAATTCATACATATGATATGTATTCTATTCATACATATGATTCTGTTTCTGCTTTTCATCTAATAAATGTGTGTTGGGAAATCCTTTCCTACCTTCCCCTTTAAGTGTGTTTATTGGACTCATTAGCATAAAACCCTGTATTAAGCAACTTGTTTGGAGCATGGTCTTTGGGGTTTTTTTCAGACTTTGAAGGTGGTGATTGGTTTAGGGTTTGGTGTTTTGTTTTGTTTTTTACCATAACATTTGAATTACTGTAACTCTGTAGGGAAGAAAAGTGTTTTTTTCCAAGTATAATGACACCTGTCTCTATTGATTGTTACTTGGTTTGTCTTCTTGTTTTGTTTGCAAGATCAAATGGTGCAGTATCTCTATTTTTACACAGCATACCTCTGTTTAAACAAGGTTAAATGTCAACTCTTCGAAGAAAGAATAGTTTTTTTGTCTGTTTGTATATCACTAGCCCAATTGAGTGTCACTGGAAATGGCTACATGCAACTGTATTGTAACAAATGTCACTTTTGACCTTGTGTATTTAAAACAGATTGTACAAACAGGCAATTCATAAAATAGGATATGCAACATTTTTAATTCAACTTCTTTTTCTAAGATTTTTCAGGCAGTGAGAGAATTTTCTGTTTTCTGGAATATGCTGGTTTGGATGCTTTCCAAGTACCAAATGGTATCGTGTTGTTAATAGAGTAGTTGTGTTTTTTTAAAAAAAGACAATGTTACATCTGTGTGGCATGTTTATCTATGGTTAAAACTAAGTAGAATTTGTATAAATGCAACTTACAGTATCTCAGTTGGCTTTACTTACTACAGCTTCTCCTTTCAGTAAGCATTTGTAGATTGTGAGTTCGTGTTGAGGCTATGGAATCACCTTCTGATTAAAATATTTCCAACAAAGGACAAAAAAAAACAGTGTCTCTCTTTGGAATTATTTGGTTCTTAACTATTTCTGGGAGGTGTCCAATTTCATCCCCTGTAGTGACATACATTTGGGATAATCCATATCACCTCACAGCCATGCTGATTTGTGAAAGTGGGATATTGGTGTTTCAAAAATCACTTCTACCTAACTAGGTTTCATCTTGAGCCTTATCCCGTCTGGAGATCCAAACCTTGTCTTATGCTTGAGAGAAATGGCACTGCTTAACTTGTTTAACTTGTCTGGAGTGTTAAAATTATTCATGCCAAAACATGTGTTAGCAATATTTACAGAACTTAATTAGGACCAGAGTTAAAGGACTAAACAGAACCACATCTGAGTCAGAAACTGAGACCTGAAAGGAAAGAAAAATTAATATTTTAATAAAAGATAGAACATTCATGAAGGAATGTAGAAGAAAATAGACAATTCAAGGAGAAGACATTTCCAAAGACAAAACAACACAAAGAAGGCAGCAGAGGGAATGAGAAGATGAAGTGTAATGCTTAATGTTTTCTCTTCAGAGGGAGAAAAGAATGAGAGAATTTAGCTTACGCAGAAACATATTTTGTATTAATGTATTGTTTGTTGTACGTATGCTGATACTGTATTACATTGCTAAAACAAAAACAGAGAATCAAACCACAATAACACCTATGGAAGAACCAGAAAAAAACTCATGGTTCCTATTCCTACTTATATGTCTAGACTGTACTGGTTCTTTATTCAGCAAAACAAAATACCCTCATAGAAACCACATATGTGAAACCAGAAAACTATTATGCACTGGAGAAAACATGAAAATAAATGAAAGAGGTTACATTTTCTTCTGGAGAAGGGAGTATGTTTTCTATATATATATATAAAAAAAAAAGTCTTATCTTTGGCTTTCTTTAGATCTGTCTTGAAAATAAGAATTTGGAAATAACTAATAAGTTTTTTAATTTTACCTCTAAGGTCTATTTTAAAGATATTAATCATGGTATCAACAGAAATTTTTTTTGGTTGCACTTTAGTTTGCCATATAGCAACATGAGTTTAACTTCTCAGCTTTGTAGGGGCAATGACAAAATACGTTGCTCTTAATCCAAACCGGACTAATAGCCTTTCTATTGTTAACACCAACAGCACAGGTACTCTTTCAATCATATTAATTGTTTTGCATTTTAAACTAATAATATTAATACTGTTTTCAGTCTCTTCTTATGCTGAAGGATAGATAGCATACCTCTGAGATCTAAAGACCTTGCTTCTTCAAACAACTTTTCCTCACCCCACCAGTTAATTTATTAAAACATTATTTTGACTTTTAAACATTTTGCCTGTGTGGATTTATTTGATCCAGGTTGGGATCCAAAGCCTAAGAACTCTATTAGCACAATGTCTCCTTTTGAGTAATTTCATCTTCCGAACAAGCAGAGTAGTCCAAGAGACCTGCTTTGACAATCTAGGCCACTTTGTGCATTGACTTCTTTAAACAGTTTGAATGTGCTTAAATTCAATTGGCTTATGCCTGCTTCAAAAGTTGGATTAGAATCCCTACATAGCTTTCATGGTTTACTTGACATCAGTCTAAAACGCTATTAATGTGATTAAGTTAAAATGTTAAATTGAGTTAAAGTATTAAGTTAAACCATTACACACTCTGTAGACAGCAACTCCTAGGAAGAAGTAATAAGAGAAGGTAAATCAAAATTTAATAAGTGTGCAGGAAAGAATAACAGAGGCTAAAAATTCTGGCAAAGAGACATGATAAAGGGGTCCAAGAATACAACCCGCATGAAGATAAATGAATTCAGAGAATCTGTCTTGGGTCACTGTTTTAGCAGTGGTGTCACTGTTTTTAGCAATTGGTGTCACTAAATTCATTTTTATGTAAATTACTATATTCAGAAAGCTGTAAGGGTAGTTAATGAACCTTGTTGATGTTCTTGTTAGAAATGTCTGACTTAGACTCCGAGTGTATCTTTAAGCCTTGGTAATGATCATGCCTTCATAGTTTAATATATTTTTGTACCTTCATGATACTGTAATTAATTATTCTTTCTTTTTTTGTTGGGTTTTTTTTTTGTTTGGTTTGGGTTTTTGTTTGGTTTGTGTTTGGGTTTTTTATTATTATTGTTTTGGTTTGTTTGTTTCTTTTTTTTTTTAGCATGTAGTCAAACTGGCTTGCAGAAATAAACAACTCTTAAGTTTATTTTTCATTTCCTGTCTCTGAATCTAAATCTCTTTGTAGATCTACAAAAAGCAAAATGGTGGTCTCCTTTGATAGCAAAGAACATTTTAAAAGTTTCAGCATGATTAATTAAAAATAAATAAATAAATTAATAAGTCTATTGCTCACATTAAGAAGAAACTTTCTAGGCCTTTTCCTTGTAAAACAACCCTAGGTAAAATTAGAAATTAGTTGT
>WTSP01001512.1:0-39839 GCA_025331215.1 Actenoides lindsayi | reverse complement strand
AGATATTGTCAAATATGAGCTGCTACATATGCAATGGAAGGTCTGTTCCAGGTACAGGGGGGAGATGCCAGCCCAGGCAGACAGGGTGTGAGTCAGGGGGAGGGGGCTAACGCTGCCATCGCCCCTCGGAACAGCAGCAAGGGACTAGTGCAGCCAGCAGCACCCCGGGGCACGCTTAGGCCAGGACTAGCTGTAAGACGCACCTTAAGAAACACTCGGTCAGCAAGGTTTGCTGTTGGATTAAGGTAGATTTAGCCTTTACTGGTCCAAGTGCACTTTAAGGGGGTGGTTTTGCTCCTCTTAGAGCGTTTTTGCTTGAATCATTTCTGGTTTGGTCACCCAGGAAGGAAGAGACAAGGGAACTCCCAGGGCAGTGATCACATGTGGAGACCTAACGTTGCAATTGGAGGACAGAACAAAACATTCTTAAATTAGAAGACTCCTGCGAGTGCACAGGCACTTTTAGCTTAGTTCAGACCGTGTTTTGCATTTTAAGAGCAAGATTTATCATCTATTGCTCCTGAATAACTAGACTGTGCAAACCACCACTACTTGATTTTGCTTTATCTGCAGCCCTAGGAAGGCAGCCCTTTATCTAATTCCTGTCCAAGCTGCATTTACAGGAATGCTGGGGAAAACCACCATCCCTGTTTTCCTTCTCATCTGGGATTTCACAGAAAGCAGGGAACACTCGAGCTGGACTCTAGAACTGTGGTTTCCCTCTACCTGGAACAGCCGCCCTACTCCAAAGAGGGAACATTTTGTGTAAGAGATCTCTCCCGGCCATGCACAGAGCATGATCCTGAGCATGCTGAGACTTGCTATCTCTGTGCTTCGTGACAAGATTTTTGCTTAACCAGCCTCCGTAAGCAGGCACCCGGATTCGGGCTGCCAGCCTCATCTGAAAGCAAACTCTGCAGCTACAGCGCAGGGATACAGCTGCGGCTTTGTGGCTAAACTGACTGCAGAAAGACCATTTGGGAAACAGAAGCAGCTTTATTCTGCCAGGATTAAAAGCAAACGGACACGTACTTGCATTTCAGAACTCATCCTCCAATGATTCCAGGACTGTACCTGGTGTCTGAACTGAGTTAAGAGTCACAGAGGTGAGTCCAGTGAAGCGATCCTGTGACAAGTCTAAGGCCACCCACCTCCAGCACTGGGAAGTAAAGGGACAAAAATAACATGTGAAGGGTACACAGAAGGAAAGAACATTCACAGTCCCAGTTGCAGAGCAGCTACTTGGTGCTTGGGGTAGCAGTATTGGAATGGCAAAAATATGATAAATCCTTTCAAAGATGGCAGACAAATGGAAGTGCCTTTGGATTTCTGACTGATCTCTGCAACTCCTTGCTACCTTCCATCAATTGCCATAACACTCATGTGTGCTTGTAGACACATGTACCCACTGCTGTGAGGCCATGATTAACTTCACAACAGACACTGCCTCTTACAGATTCCCAAATCAAGTCAGAAAGGCCTTGTGCACAATCTCATCCGGTCCAAGAAAATACTAGGCCACACGCTTACTTCTCTTCAGCCTCAATGGGATTCACAACAGTGCTTACTTTGCTGAACAGGAAAGGATTATTCATATTTAATCACATGCAGATTGCAAGCCATCTCGGCTTGACCTCCAAGAAGCTGCTAACACCACTTGTCAGCAGAAAGTCTCAAGGAGAAGAGCATCTAAGGAAGATAAGCAACCCTTGAAATACCAGAAGCTGCAAAAGGTGCATTTTAAATCCTGTAAGCAACTTACATGAAAATAAAGACTTGACTGTACTTGCCTGGGCAAGAACATCTCCTAGGAAATGGATGGTCAGCGCATGGAAGAGCATCTACTGTTACAGACAGGCTATCAAGTCCTCTATCTTACTACTCTCACTTCATGAATTTAAGGAAACAACCCCCTGACAGTCTTAACCTATCACCCTTGCTGGTGGCTGGTGCTTGTTTCTGCTTCCACAGAAAGATGTAAGTCAGGTGCTCTTGCAGCCTGTACACCTCATGACATCTCTCCAGGCCCTAATCAGAATTGTAAAGAAACCTACTGAAGATGAAAGCAACTTTCATGATTTTTTTTTTTTAACCACAAACAATTGCATTCAGAGCTTTCTGGATCCTAGGAAGCATATTAACAGTGACCTCAACTTGATCAGTTTCAACTTATCCCTCCCTTGCCTCTCCCAAAAATTATTTATTATAACTGGCACATCTTGATGGACCCAGCAGCACACCATAGTTTCATAGACTCTAAATGGTCAATACAGGGCAGACAACCTCCTATTATACACCCTTGATTCAAAGAATCTCTTAATCTCACTGAAAAGCTACATCATCTGCATTGTTTCAACTTAGCTACTATGAATCCTTCCATGCATTATTAATCCACATCACTTGGGGTCTTCAGGTAAATTAGGAAAAGTCTTTCCCTCTTGGGCTCCCAAACAAGAACAAATGATTCCTTTACATCTAACAGATCCTGCGCGTAAGAGGCTTCAAGAAGTGATCATACTGAGGATGTGAGTGAACATTTCCCCAGCTATCAAGTGCATGCAGCAGGAGTTACTGTGACTATGAGAAAGATGATGCTATTCCAAAACAATCTGCATGATTCCCACTTGAGCACACAGGCAAAAAGTTCCTGTTGATACTCGAGATTATTCACTGAGGTGACCAAGCCCGAGCCTCTCAGGAGCCCAGCAGAAGCCCCTGGTACATTAACATTTGAGTGGGCCTGAGTCATCCCAGAAGACAAATACAATCCATGTACTGCATACAGCACTTAGAGGTTATCGTTCTGCCACCAGACCGTGGTCACACTCCCCTCAATGTGATTATACTACTGAAAGAAACTACTCCAGATGACAGGCTCTGTTAGCAGTTCACCCTGGATAAGACTATTTCCTCACCTTCTTAAGTGAAAACAAATGTATCATCTTCCCAAAGAAAGCAAGTCAGAGATTTACTAACCACTCCTTCCCACTCGAATGCACTTCTAGCTTCCCAGCTGGATAACTGGCACTTTGGGAATTTGTGCATAATATTGGAGACCTCACTGCTGTGGAAAAAAACATACCACATGACTTTGTAATTCCTTCCTTTCATAACCACTGGGGGAAAAGGAAAAGATTTTTTATGAAGTTTTGATTAAAACCACAGCAGACAGAAAAAAATTCTCCTTGAGTCATTGGATCATGCAGGTGAATGAGTGAATAAATGCAGAATTTAACTCAGAATTTCAAATTCATACCATCTTAATGCTTAAAAGCTGGCAACTTTATAGTCTATTTTAGCTTGAAGAAAACAGATGGATTTTGCTACCTTCTTGACAGATCTCAAAGGATCTGGTCTGAAAGATCTGAACTGAAACCACTACCTACACTAACAATTTTGCAGCATTTCATTAGTAAAACATGAGTCAGGATCTGTTACCTTTGTAAAGATGCCCACAGAAAATACACAGTGTTGATAAACAAGGAAGTTATACTAAGCAACAAACTCCTTGAAGGCTGAATGCTTGCTGAAGTAAGAGATGTAGCAGAATAAAAGGTCCCCAGATGCATTAAGCTGGACTGGTGCACCTGCAGGTTGCTGTAGCAAGTGTTAATTCACTTGGCAAACTACAGCCTAATTACACACCCGTGTCACAAAGCACTCTGGTGTCTTTCAGCATTTTCCAGCCTTACGTTCCATAACATTTTATCACAAATTCAGGATGCCCCAATTTTACTTTGTGGGAACAAATAAGATTGAAGCACTCTTGAGGTACTCTGTAAAGAAAAAAACAAAACAAACAAAACACCACACAATAGTCAGCTTGGAACCTGGACAAGCCAAACCATTTACAGCAGAACAGGAAGGACCGAGAAAGCCTGAAAGAAGTTCTACAGATGAGAAATGTGCCTTATCACAAGGCAGTACACACACTTTTCTAAACTGCTTGTTACAGGAACCTGGTACACGCAGTGCTTGTACATGTTCCAAGAGTTGCAAGATTTCAAGACTCAATTTTTTTCAGTACAAATTTGATCCATTATCATGCTCTTTTAATCACACAGAGTCTGAGTGACCAAGTTGTAGCCTGCCAATTAGTGTCACACACTGAACATAAACAGTAACTATACAGCAGTTAAACAGTCAGCTTTGCTCAGTGCATCATGTGTGCCCAAGTACCAAAGTTATCCACACTCATCTAAGCAGGCAGTCAGCAAAGGATTTGTTTGTCAGTTCAAGTTTAAAAAACAGATGAAACCTTTTATGTTTGAGTAACTCTGTTAGAAAAAAGCCTTAATCTATCAGTTCACTGTACTCCACCATCAGCTTGTTGCTATAAAGTCACAGAATCTTTAAGTTGATAGGAGAGAAACTCCTACAGTCACAGTAATACTAGAGCTCATCTTCAGTTCCAGCTGACCTACCCAAATTCTTTTCAACTCACAAGGAACCGGTTATAAAATCTAAGTACCATTTATTTACCTGGAAAACAGCACCCTACCTGGCTAATTCTTGCAGATTTGCTTGAATGCATTAGCTGCTCAGTATGTCAAGCTGAGCCTTTGAGTGCTGATCAGTACAAAACTGAGGTTAGCATGTTACATGAATACGTGGAGCACTTGGGAAGGTGAACACCACACCTCTTTGCCATTGGTACTGCAATGACCAAGGGGGACAAGATTCTGGTTAGAACTGAGCACAGCAGAGGCTGCTGTTACTGATTTCACAACCCTGGCAGTTTCTACTGGTTGGCATTTAAAGGTGTTTTGCCCTGTTCAAGTAGAAGTCAGTATGAAAAGGTGTAGCTTATTACTACCACTGCTATATTGATGTACTTTAGTGGAGAAGACACTACTCCTGCTATATTAATGTATTTTGGAGAAGACCCTAACTGCAGCTTCTCAACACGGGGCTGAAGCTTTTCCAGTCACATGTGACTGCAGCCTGCCATCCACATGTGACAAAGCCTGCTGACATGCCCAGTGAAGAGACCACAACTCCTTTTTCAGTTAATTGGTAAGCCAGCCATGTTAGGTGCTTTGGCACAAGTTTCCCTTTTCCTGCCTGGCATCCTTAGTTGTCACATTAAGAAACCTGATGCTGTTAGCAGTAGTGTATTACTACTAACCAGCCCCCACCCCAAGAGATTAAGACTAGAACCACACAGTGGATACTGCAGTTTTACATTTATAGTTGGACTTTTATAATATTCAAGATTAGCACAAGATTCATAACCATAAATTATACATTGTTATCTAAGTACATGAAACGTTAATGATACATGTATTTGAAGTGGCACAAAGTAATAATACATCCCTGTTGGCATTCTCAAAGAAAGAGGTGAGCGATGGACAGGCTGTTGATACTACTGCAGCATAGCAGAACTGAGTTGCTGCACCCTGGTCATTCAGGTGGTACTGACTCTGCCCACCAGACAGGGTCAGAACATGGCGTGGCAGGAAGCCAATGCCAGAATCAGTTAAAGGTGCAAATAAGTCAGGATTACGGCCCTCCCTACTGCCCCAATACTTTAGCAGTGTCCCCCTCCCCAACCCTGACACTGTGCTCTTGCATCTCTAGTACTTTGGCAGCCCATGCACACTCCTATGTTCACTTGCCACACAACTGAGGTTTCCTTTAGTACCATTTAACGTCAATAAGTAACATGCTCTCTTCTTGTTAAACAAAAAGCATCTGGGAAGTGTTTGCTCTGTGGCATGAGAAGATTTATTTTCTTCAAGTCTCAGATCTACTCCAGAAGATATAGAACAGACTCCAACAGCATTGAACCCCAACAGCATTATTGTCCAGAAAAGGAAACTTCCCCAATACTCGTCTAAACATTCAGAGCACAAATATTAGAAAGCCCATTTTCTTTTGCACATAAGACTGCAAATAAAATTGGGTAGTCAGATGTACACAAGCTTTCAACAATTCATTACTGAGATGCTTCACTGAATTGTTAACAACCATGCTACTTCAGTAGCTTCAGCTAAAGCTTTAACAACTTGGTGCCAGGCAATTTCCCAGCTGCCTTCAATAGGCTTTTCAAAAGAAAGAAAAATATGCTCTCTTCCCCCTGGCCTCAAGCAGTTATTGCTATATGAGTTAGTGAAATAGTGCCTTAACTTCAGACAAGAGTCTTGCAATGTCATTAACAAAAGCTGCCTTTCAGAGGTTGAAATGTAACCGGACAATAATCAATAAATAACAGTACAGGCATCCCGTTGAAGTCTCCTCACTGAGCCAGGCAGCATGTGTGTTCAGCCAACAGAAGGTCATCTGTGCCTTTAGGACCATTGTACACTTCTTGGAGAAGTTAAAAAGGGACGGGAAGGAAGAGAACAGAGACAGTGAAGGTCTGTCAGAGCTAGTTACATATTAAAACCATAAACCGGCGGCTGGGTGAATCCTGGTGCTGTGTATCCATATGGGAAGTTTGCCTGGGGAGGTACTGCACTGGGGCCTGCTGTTAACATCAACTGCTGGCCTAGAAAAAGCATCAGAAGAAAAGAAAGTTAGTTTAAGAACCCAAGCTTCCCTGGTGCTAGATGTACTGTGGGACAGGATTATGAGGCTTTAGCTAACGATCAGCCACTGTGCAAGCAAACACTAGCAAGTCACGCTAGTACTCAACATGCACCACAGGCTGGGCACCCAGGCCATCTGCTCTTGCTACTAGCAAACTACCAAAGCAAGGCAGGACTCAGAGGAAAGATGAGTATCAACTGACCTTGAGGGCATGATAAACGTGGCTTGTTTTGCAGAGACCATACTGAAAGCCAAACAAACTGATACTATTTAACCCATGCATAGTCAGAACTGAAAAGTAAAGCAATTCAGGTAAATAGTTAGGTCTGTTAGGTCTCAGTCTGGAGACTGCTGCAGAAAGCCTGAACATACCTTGACAGAGTTGTCTCCATCACTAGGAGAACACACGCCCCATGCATATGTTAAATTCAGGTTAACATTTACATCACATCCTTTGCTTACCAGCCACTTACAGGTGCTTGTTAGCTTGAGGACAGCCATGGTTTTTTGGCTGCATGTGTCTTAAAATGGGTGAGCTAGAAAGCCAGTCTGCCTTTCTACTTGAAAGACCAGAAAGCAGACATTCCTCTTAGACAGGAATAAAAGGAGGAATTTGCATGCTCTGTAAGTTATTCCTGGGGTTGTGCACACCTTGGTATCCCCTGTCCTGTTACAATACTGAAGGACTATTCCTAAGCTGGAGTTCTGAGCCATATAAGAAGAGCAATACTTTAGCTGAAGAATAGAGGTACTGTAAGAGTGAGATGTCACTTCAGCTTATGCAGTTCTAGCAGAGATAACCGTTTTACCATCTAGTTGATAACAGTTTACCTTGACTGGAAATAGTCAAGTAAGTCACCTCTACAAAGAGAGGCCAGAGTGACAACAGGTAATGAATTAAAACCAAGTCTTTCACCTACCAAATACTATTGGAGTAGGTTCAGTTACTTGCTCCTCTTCTTTTCTTAGGCTTTCAGAAGCATCAAGTTTATCCACCTACATTGAAGCGAACAGGAGATGCATGAAGGCCTTGTCTAGGAATTGCACCATCGTGTGAGGCTTTGCATGCCTGGTACCTTAGCTATCAAGTGTTCCTTTTATTAGTCCAAGCTGGAGACTATGGAAAGTTTGCATGTTCCCAGACAGGTATGTTGTAAACTGCC
Source organism: Actenoides lindsayi (assembly GCA_025331215.1). Classification (NCBI taxonomy): domain Eukaryota; kingdom Metazoa; phylum Chordata; class Aves; order Coraciiformes; family Alcedinidae; genus Actenoides; species Actenoides lindsayi. Next base: position 32,145 of record WTSP01001512.1, on the reverse strand, counting down.
CTCCCTATTGCAATAAGCAGTACCTGTCAAATGCATCTGAGACCATCATTACCACCTTCAAGTGAAGCACTTCTGGGGGCCCCATTCTAATCAATATAAACAATATGACAAAACAAGCCCATCAGATTGCAGTTCCAAGCACCATCTCAAACGGGCCTAATCTATACTTATCTATTAACCAGCAATCCCTCTCCCCTTCAATGACGGCACCAAGGTATCTGCAAATATTCTAGTCCCTGACCTAGGGCTACAGCCTAACCTGAGCTGCAGAGTACTGCATTAACCCTATTATTCACACAGACTCCTTCCAGAGGAAATTCTACAACTCTCATGGAAAGCAGTCTAGTAGTATCAGCTCTATACAGATCATAATGTTGTGCCAAATAAAGTTCTGCTCATGCTAAAGACATCTGTGAAAGTGCTAAAGTAATGCAGGAGCCCTGAACACAACTCTGAATTAGGGGTGGGGGGGAGCAAGCTGAGAAGGCAACAGTACCTTCCTTCTCTCAGGTTTAACAAGTTGTATCTTCCGTAAGAGAACCATTGAGAATAAAGACTGCAAAGCATAAAAATCAAAGGTTCACATCCAGATACAGGCAGTATTAACATCCTGGGCAAACCTACATTTAGCCCAATGCTGTATTTCAGCTGCTCCTCATCCTCCGTTCCCACTGCAAGAATCACACCTAGCCTGAGAAGTGCTGGAAGAAGGGTCTCTATTACACTTCAGAGATTTTTATCTACATATCTGGTGTTCAACAGTTTCCTGGATTTTCTTTTGAAGTGTGCAACTCAAATTTGTAACCTGAATGGCAGTAAGTCTGATTCATTTATAGCTGTCAGCCTGACAGCTATTCAGGATAACACTGAACACTGATATTGCAAATGCTGTATGTATTACTACTGATGAAAGCAATTGAGAGCTACTGGTTTCAAACTAGTTGTATTGCTCTACTTAAGACCTGGGATTTTCACTTTCTCTTGGATTAGAGACTTTTGTTTTCACTGGTCCTAACACATTAAGGAACTTGGACCAGAAGTGCAGGTACTCCCTCTGTTGGAGAAACAGCAAGCATGCCAATTTGAGAGCAGCACCCTGCAGGAGTGACAAAAGCCAGCTCTCCAGGAACGCCCAAACATCTGTCTGCCTTGCTGCCTAGAAGTGAAATTGTTCAAAAGGTTTCCAAATCAGTGTCATCATACTTGGAGTGCCTGGCCCCTTCTAGGACATCGGCTATTCTGTGCTTCAACATCTTTTTATGCATAAAAAGATAAGTTCTGGAAGATGAACACACCCCGCTGATAAACTAGTCTATTCCTTTGTACTTTTGAAGTTAGTTATGTGACAGTTTTAGACATACCACATTTATAAAGCCCATTCTCTAATTCCATGTTTTGCAGTTAATTCAACAGACTAAATTAGTTCCACCATAAACCACTTTCACCATGCAGGTTTTCCTTCTGGCAAGTTATCCCGTATTTAGTACATGTGATTACTTGTAAATCCAACCAGCAGTTTAAAAAAATCATGATTTTAGACCAAAAGTTCACATAGAAAAGGTCAGGTGAACTTGTGTGGCAAGTTTCTCCTCAGTGGAATATGAGGAAGAAGAGGCGTTTAAGATCTGTGCAAGTAGTTTCATTATACTAACAAGCAAGAAGTTTACAAAAGCTTTATGCTGTTATTCAGACTGGCCATGCCTGAAAGATTGCACACTTCAGGAATTCACAGTGTAACAAGCAGTTTACACTTAGAACACATCCTGTTACTTGGCAACTATGTTTATCTACTTATGAACAACATCCTCCCTGCCACAAGATACTTGCAATATAGTGAACAGGAGCCCAAACAATTAAGTCCTCCTCCATCACTTGCTTCTGTTTCCCATGAAGAGGAGCAGAGTCTGGTTGGATTTTCAAGTTGCTTGTGAATAGTTATCCTTTTAGCATTAGAAAGTGAACAGGAAATGAGTTAGAGCTAAATTACACTGCTCTTCTGGCAGAAGCTACAGCTAGATTCCTGTAAAAGAAACCTAGGATATTGAGGGACACAAATGAACACAAAGAGTTTGAAATCAGAGTGTCACCTTATAGAACAGCCCATCAACCTGCAAGAAAATTCAGAAGGTAATACTTAACATGACTTGATTAAAAGCAACCTGAAGCAGTCACTTTTAAATTACTGATTTTAATTCAATTATTTACCACAGTGTCCTGTGCAACCCTAGAGCCTTCTAAAGGAAGGATCTTAGCTTAGTATCCTTGAGTTGTTTGAGACAAGCATTTCAGGAGCACTCCTCTCTCAACTGAGAGAGGGCTATTGGTGTCAGTATTGTACAGCCAGACTACATATCTAAAGTTTTGTTTTCCATTAAAAAAATCTTCAGCAGTCTACTTCTATGGCTGATGTAGGAATAGCATGCACTACTAGTTACTCAGAAGCTATATTATCTGTAACAAGAAAAAGTACTTTCATAGTTACACAAAGTAAAGTGATACACAGGTTGTCCTCACCAAGGACACCAACTATGGAGCTGCTGTGAAGAGCACACAGTTGCTTACATCCACTCTTAAAAGTTTATACCTCTTCCAAGTCCCAAGGCATCTATTTACACATTTTGCTAGCTAGTCTGAAGTAATTAAACCCACAGAGCTTCACAAAAGACAGTCTACAAGAAACATTCCAACACTACTCCAAATACATGTAAAGAGCTCTGGTTTGAATAATGCTAATCATCCAGCACACTAGAAGTCTCAACTTTTTAGCTCAGGTAATACTCACTTTGGTAAGGTACTCTCTCATCACTTGGATGAAATAAGGCATTGCAAAGTCCATGATGTTATGCCTCCATGCCAACTCAAGGACTACATCTGGGTGCAGCAAGTCATAACATGTGAAAAGGCAGGCTGCAAAGCACTCCTGCTTGCCTTCTTCCAGGAACCACTGAAGCAGCTTCTCAGCTAGCTCTGCATCTTTGGACTCTGCAGCATACTGCATAGCATCCTACAGAAAAGAACAATAGTTAAGCTCAACCCTTGCCTGTCAGCATCTTGTTCTACAGTTTGTGCGCGTGCTATTGCTAGCTAGATAAGCCAGGTATTTGACACACCATGAAGTCAGTCTTTAAAAACACCAGGCATGTTCTGTAGGAACTAAGCTACAGCATATACACTCAGTTAAGTCCTCTTATTCTGAAACAACCCCGTATCCAACAGGGTTTCCTTAAGTACATTAAAAGTGACCTGATGTGCTTTTGCTTAGTTCTGTAGCAGAGAAGATAAACAATCTTTCAGTTATCTCACCTACCTCACCATTAGGTATTAAGGATTACCCAGTGCAAAAGAAATCATTGCATCAACTGCTTGCTGTTTGGCAAGACATAAGACTACCTTCCAGCTCTCCTAGAGTAGGCAAAGCTAGGCCCATGTAAACTCACTATAGGCTTGAAGACTATACCACTAATCATGTTTCATCTGTACTTTTCCAAGGACATAAGTCTTCGGTTTTATGGAGGATGTTCTGTACTGACAGAAGACTGTAGCTTCATAGCTCAGACTTTTGACAGTCAGGAAGAAAGGCAGCATTAGCTCACCTTGTACAGACGGTCTTTCTTGCAGAGCTCCACACTCTGTTTCCAGCGGTTGTTACCCTTATACAAGTATGCTGCGATACGCCTAAACTCGATCAGTTCGTGCTTTTCCAGACGCTGAGCCAACGTGATGTTATCAAAGTTGTCATAGGCATCGATGGAAGCTCTCAAGCCCTGTTTGGAAGAGAACTGTTACATGTGCTTCCAGATGGTAGTAGGCGAGAACTACACTACCAAAACATCTAAGCGTAGTGCACAAGTGTTTAGGTTCTGTTAGCTGGACGTTGATACCATGGCAACAGCTTGTTTACCCTGTGTATTTCATGCATCTCTCCAAAAGATGATTTTTACCAAAGCAAGATGCTAGCTTGGTCATACTGACTTTACTTGATAGAGCAGAAAGGCTAGTTAACTTCAGAAGACAAAGCATGTTTTCTAAACAGCAACCAGTGAACCAGAAGCAAGTCTGTTTCCCTATTACCCACCTGGTATTGACCTTTGTGAAGGCTATTCCAAGAAAAACAACTGTGGCATCTGCTTTGTTTGCAAATCATCAGTATCTCAAGCCACCTGCCCACAAACGGCCCAATTCCAACCCCTTGTGTGTTGCAAAAGTTATCTTCTGCTCAAGGGAATTATTCAGTGTCAGCTGAGGAACAACCAAATTATGGTCTCTCACTGAAGAAAGCGGAGCATCCCTCAGGCCTAGCAATGTATTTTGTGGGGCTCACCTGGTAATCTTCCTCCTCTGTTAAAAGGTTGTTTAGAGCTTCATTAACTCCTTTGTTGTTGTGGTTCTGGACTGAACGCAGATAAGGCTTTACTAGAAGTAGCTGATTAACCTGGAATTAAGATGTTTCCAATACAAGATTAAGAACACCAATTCTGACACTTCATACTCCTGAAACAGGTTCCCACTTGTAGTAACAAGAGTTTGTGCTTACTGTCAGTACCCTTCAGACCAGGCAGCTTGTATTCCCAGAAATAACACAGCCTCCTAGACCACTTATGTTACCTCTTCCAGTGTTTCCTGTATCCATCAGGATTTGGCTGCTTCTCAGTCCTTTATACTAGAGGCAAAGCTACCTGACAGATGTCAACCCTTTTTTCCAGCCAGGGACTGGAACGTCTTCAACTTGAGCAAGAGGATTTCTTGTTCATCTATCATCTCCCAAACTCACCTTGGAGAAAAAATTGACTGTCCTGGTGTGATCCAGTCGTGGAGATAATACAAGGAGGAGATCATTGATTAGCAGAGGTTTGTAGTCTAGATAGAACTGCAAGGCTTTGTAGTACAGCTCCACATTGGCCACCTGCATGGTTAGACACTATTTAGTACATCAAGCACAAGTAAGTCTATGGTGCTTAGTTCATACCACTTAACTCAAAGTTTAGCTGCCTTCTAGAGGCACAGAATTCTTGTTTAATCTTATGACTGCTTCTTGTGCTATCTGCTTCCAGATAGTGAAGTCACCAGCTACCAGGGGTAGTACAAAACTATTCTAACCAATCCACAGTTAAGAGATCCTTGCACGGATAGCCCACTACAGTTAATGCGACCATTTGTTGAACTCATGAAGCCAGTAAAGGCTGTAGCCTTAACCAGTCTAAGTTGTTGCCTTGAAACCCCTAAGACACATTCAGTCTCAGATCTTGTCTGAGCTATTCATCAATTCACTCTTGGCTGTATTCACAGGATTGCCCACCCCGGTTCTCACACAAACAGCTGGAAACATTCGCAGAGATCTTTCAAGAACATTACAGCTCCAGACTAAGACAGCAGTCAGCTCAGAGGTATTAAGGAGGTTACACTGCTTGCTTGTGACCTATGATCTTGAGCACTCTCTGGAAACATTCTGTGCTAGTTGCTGCCACTCAACAGAATGTGCTGCACAGCAGAAAAAGAGTACAAGATTAGATGAATTGTTGTGCTAAACTGATGGGAAGTTGCTTAAGTATAGCAAGAAATCCAAGTGGTAAGCAAACTAATTTTCTAAACAGCAGTTCTATTGTGCACTTTTGCCTCTGTTCTCAAAGAAAAACCTCAGTTAACTAGTTACTTACCTTGGCAATGATATCTTTAAACTGCCCTTCCTTCCAGGCATCAGTGGGATGATTCATCATAGTAATTATTGCATTGTCATACTCCTCATACTTGTCATAGAGGAATACGAGTTCTGCCCAGAGATGAGCCTGTTCTGCAGCTCTGAGCACCTGATAAAACAAACAAAAATATCAGCACGATTCACTGACAGCATCCCACCTTCACTTAGTGCAGCTACCTTACTGCATACCTTTGGAATATTAACTCTAGACCAGAAGAGCTCCAAATGTTCCCTCATTTTCTGAGGCTTGAATTTAGAGTATAAGATGGCAAGTTCAGTAAACATTCCCATGTGAGCACGCTCTAGGCCCAAAGCAGCTTCCAAAAGGGCAATCAGTTCTTCAAAATAGCCACGATCCTGGATGTTAGGAAAGTAAGGATTAATTGCAAATTCATGACCAACTGGCACTAAAAGCTTGCTAAATATGCACGTTTACTTAAATTCAACGTGCTTTGCTTTTCTCTCCAAATAAGAATGCTTAAATTTGTATGACATGATTCCAATGAGGCAAGAGAATTGTAAAAACTACAACGAAAACTGTCACCCTTCCATTTACTACAGAAAAAAATGCATGCAGCTGTTAGAAAATGGAGATGAAGGAAGAATTAATTTAAAAATTACCCCATGGGGTATCAGGTTTGATCTGTGACCACTTTACTAGCAGACACAGGTATGCTGTCTAGAGTCTTCTTGGATATTATCAGTGATCTAACCTGATAGTAACTGATCAGCTCTTCAAGTTCATCAGCATGGATAACTATGTGTAAGCCACAGATCTGCGCCAAGCGGAATTCTTTTCCGTCCACACAAGCAAAGCACACCTGTAAGGAGAGTTCACAAATAGTCAGTTAACAGGACATACTGCAATGCTTCATGTCCTTATGTTAAAAGGAAAGTTAATTAGCAAAGCTTCACCAAATTTGGTAAAGTCTGTACAGTTCCAAACAGTTATTTCCATAATGCTTGTTCTAGAATTAAAATATCTGCTATTCATTTCACACTGTTTGCAATTAAGATTGGGCAAGAGGACAGCTTATAAAGCTACAGACATACTCTGTAGCCAGAAACAGTTAGCAAGCCACTATCAGAGCTAAAAGCAACACGCTCAGAAGTGACAGTAGAGCACATACTGCAGACTATTAAAAACTGCAAGTTTAAGTCACCTCCTTCCAAGTCCTTGTGCTGTTGGCTTTGCGGCCACTGTCTACTGCCGCCTGGTACTCCCCAAGGTGTACCAAGGTAGAGGCCAGGCGAGCAAAGTTCGATACGTTGTTATAGAGTAGTTTTGCTGCTTCATACATCCCCTCTTCATAACAGCGATCGCCAACCTGGGTAAGGAGTCCACGGTAAACAAAGGTAACAACAAGAATCATGAGTCAAGTAAGCAGCAAGTCATAGGTGGGAACTGTGGATCAAGACATACCTGTTGTATATGGGCATTATTAGGGCCACTAATAAACTCCTCCAGTTCTGACAGACGATTAGTTTTTGCCAAAGCAAAAATAAGTTCTGTCTCTACATAAGACTCTCTAGCCTTCTTCCTGGCCATCTGTAAGAACTTGACTAGGTCCTCCCAGTTATCTTGAAGAGAGAAGAGATATTCAAGATCCTCTTTAGTCATTCTGTATTACTCACCTTGCCCACCTCAGGAAGTTTTCACTAGTACTCTCAAGGCTCTCTTCCACCATGTGATACTAAGCCATCTGCATTTGAGCTAAGGAATTCCCTGCTAAACACAAAGGCACCTTCACATAAGGCTGAACTTGTTGCCACCATTCTACAATCCAGCTGGCAAGCAGTTCTGCCACATACGCTAAATACATTATACTTGGCTACATTTAGATGGTAACAGTCCAAATTATCTCCATGAGAAGGTCTATCTTTGGTGTAGCAACAGACAAGCTTGTTGACAGGAATCTCACTAAACACTGACTCATCCACTCCATGTACTGACTGCTCCCTTTTCCTCAGAAACAGAATTCATAAGTCTCACAAATCCCCACTGCTCGATGTAGGTGCAATAACCTAGCTCATATCCAAACAACCTTAAGTATGAAGCTGCTTTGCCTTACCATTTCTATTAGCTGCTTGAACAACTTCCATGTAGGCAGATGGATCATCTGCCTTTATATACGAGTCAATGGCTTCTTTCACCAAGTCCTTCTGGAGCTGTGCTCTGGCTAGCTGGCTCCAGACTGCTGGTTCGTTGCACCTCTCTGCAAATTCGTAGGCACGGTCTAAGTTGCCAATGTGCTCAATCAGCACCTGTTTGAAATTGAAGTTACAAGTTAAAAAGCAAAGCTTTATAGCATTGTCCTTTCTAACAGAACTTTTCTTTCATGTCTATACGCTGTTCTATATAAGCAATATGAAGCTATCTGCTTTTAGAACAGCCATTTCTGTCCACTGAAGTACAGATGGCAAGAATAAGTCTCTTGTCACTATTGTTTCTCCTCTGCCTTAAGGAAGTCAGTAACACTGGCCTGAAGACAAGGCCTAGTAGCATTTGCTTCTCCTGCACATGAGTCTCCAAGGTGGCCACTTTGAATCAAATGCACCCACTGCCCCCAAGCATATACTTCGATTACATCAGCCTCTGAAGTCATTATTTTGACTTTGTTTTGCTATTCTTTAAACATAATCCCACCTCTCCCTGCAATTTGCTATCACATGGGAACTTTACCATTAAGTCTCTTCAGAATCAATGCAACTATGCACTTCCCATTCTATTCCTAGCATTCTATACCTTCATGCAGGAACCATACCTCACCTGAATTGCTGAAGTATTAACATCAAATTTCCTGAATATAGCAAAGGCTTCTTCATATAGCTCATTACTGATGGCAATGTTTGCAATATCTGGAGCATCATAGTTATCCAGCCGATTGATGTATTCCATCACACGAGTACGGTCAGCCTTAATGGCAGTCAGGATCAGGAGATTCTGGAGATTCCTTGGGGTAACAGAGGCATAGGCTATAAGCAATGCATGGTAACACCTTTTTAAATGACATGTACTGCATGTGCAAAAAATACACCCACTTGCTGTCACTAGCAACAACTTTTCATCCCCAGATTGAGAAGCACTGATAGCCTTCAAAAAATAAGTTGCTTACCAACAGCAATGTCTCAACACATCACTGTGAACTGTATAAAGCACACAGCACTTCAAATTCTGCTTTTTCACCTGTTTATGAACATTTAAGAGCACTTAGGTCCTGCAACCAAGAGGCCCACAAAATAACTACTGTCATTTTACAACCTAAGCAAAAGCATCGAACAGGTTAAACTTGTGGACAAAGCTCTTCTCTTACCTGTGTTCACTGAAGACAGAATTATCCAAGACAATTTTTTCCAGTAACTCAATCAACTCATTAGGCAGGTCAGCAGTCATGAAAGCTTTCACAGTTACAGAAACCTCCTCTGGATCCTGGGTCTCCGATAAAGCTGTTTGGACAACCTGGATTTGAAGGCAGCAAAGTATTAAGTGTTTTACCCAAATGAGATGTTTGCCAACCTATTCAAGGGAAGTACAAATCATGTCTTCAGAACTTTGAGATTAATTTGTCATAGCAAGAAAGAGCTACCTCTGGATATAGCTATTAACGTCACACCATGGGTCTGCGTAGGGAGCAAATCCACTAGAGGTCTGTCACTCCACAGGACAGGAATCATTTTACTGGTAACTATATTTCCTGACCATGAAGGTCAGAATTAATACCTGCCACTCAAACGCTTATAAATTTCCATATGGGAAATTCCCATATGAGATGGGACCTTGTGAGGGGAAGACAGCTACTTTAATGCTCCACGTTTCTAAGACATGCTGAGGTCTCCTCATACTGAAAGTTCAGCCTTTATGCTGTACCTGGTCAATAAGCTGCCGCCTGAATGGATTGTTTTCTTCCAGAACATTCGCCCAGAGCTCAGGGTCCTTCCTGCGCACCAGATAGCGAGCCTCGCTCTTGAACAGCGAGTTCTCGTTGCAGACCTGAAGGAGAAGTTAAATATTGGCATTAATGTTAAGGGTCAATACCACAAGACAGGTTATGAATCAGTCTAGAAGACTGACTAGAACTAATTGCTGACCAATGCTAAAGGCCACAGACAAGTTCTAAGCCAACCTCTGATCTGGAAGGCTCATAGAGGAGGTCTCCAGCAGAATTTCTATAGCTTCTCTTGATTTTGCCTGACATAAATACTGTGACAGTATCATAGAATCATCGAATGTCAGGGGTTGGAAGGGACCTAGAAAGATCATCTAAGTCCAACCACCCTGCCAGAGCAGGATCACCTAGACCAAGTCACACAGGAACGTGTCCAGGTGGGTTTTGATTGTCTCCGGAGAAGGAAACTCCACAACCTTCCTGGGCAGCCCATTCCAGTGCTCTATCACCCTCACAGTGAAAGTTTTTCCTTGTGTTTACCCTAAACCTCTTGTGCTCCCAACTTACTCCCATTGCCTCTTGTCCTAACATTGGATGACATTGAGAAGATGCTCCACCCTCCTTACACTCACCCTTAACATATTTATAGATAATGAGGTCCCCCCTCAGTCTCCTCCAGGCTCAAGAGACCCAGCTCCCTCAGCCTTTCCTCATGAGGGAGATGCTCCACTCCCTTAATCTTGGTGACCCTGCACTGGACTCTATCCAGTAACTCTGTCCTTCTTGAACGGGGGTGCCTATTTGCTTCTGTTTGAAGACTTGCAGAAGCCCAAAGAACTTAAGTTTTAAATCTAGAAAAGGAGCCACTTGCCTGGGCATCATTTCGTGAACTGAGGAATGGTGCTGGTGTTTAAAGCTAGAAATAGGTTACATATTTGGTATCATTAGCTTGACATTAGAAGTGTTCAGAGGAGCAAGTGGCTTTGATTCCCTCATTAAGACCTTAAGGGTACAGAATAAATGTGAAATCCCCTATAAAAGGGCAGCAAGGAAGAGTCATGAGTTATGATCCTATTAGTACCACTAGCTTCAATTTCCAACTAGAAGAGTAGAAACCTAAAGGTCTATTCCATTGTCGTGTTTTGTTAATAGCTGAATTAACTCTTGGAATCTCAAATACTTTATAGTAAACAAATCAGTAGCAGCACAATTTTGCTTCACATTGTACATCTTTCAGCAGCAAGCCTAGATTATACCAGCATTCTAATTCTCACAGGATAGGCCTTGCCAGGGAACAGCATTTCCTTCCTTTCCAACAGGGCAAAATAAGCTAGTTCTTACCCTGTCACAGCTGACATTCTTTACATATACTAGTGCAGAAGTGCAGGTAGGTGGGGAATGTTTTTTCCCAGCAGCCACGAGCACTACAATCTGGCATTAAACTCTGGTGTTCAGTTTCAGACTAGGATGTGTTTGGAGAACCCTGAGAATTTCACTTGCCCTTGAACTTCTCAGAGAGATTCTAGAAATCAACAAGCTTAAGATAGGAACAGAATGCTATCGGAATAAGTCCTTGCAGTCTGACTGTCAACATTTATTTTCCTCACTCCTAGTTAAGTATTGGAGCAACTTTAAGGGTCAACCACAACAGGGGAAAATTACAAGCCCTGTTCTAGTTTCAGAAGAGCTTTCTCTCCTACAGTGGAGTCAGGCTAGATGACACAATCACAGAATGACAGTCTCTCCCTTCTGCTGGTCGAGGGCTCAAACAAAAAAATCAAATTAACAAAGGTTTAACATTAGGTATATTATTAGCAGAACCCAATAAACAATTTAATTTTGAGCAGAATCAGTGGATAAAAGACATGAATGGTACCTTAAAGTTGCAGAGTTATACAATTTTAGTTCAGACACATGGCATAAAAATTTACTGTGTCCATAAAGAAGAATCCTGCCTACTTCAACTCCTGAGTGAGACTGCAAGACAGGATTTCTGCAAGTGTCAGACAAACAGCCAGCTAGGCTTTCACTTCAGGCAGCAAGTAGTTCTTTAATGTGTTTATAAATGCAGTTTGCTAACCTTTATGAGTTCCAGATCACATTGTCCCCTCTCATAAGCAACGCAGGCCAGATGAGGGTCCCTCTTTTCACAATATTTGCCAACTACACGGCTGTCATAGTAAGGATTCTCACGAAGGAACCGCTCTGGATTATTATTACTGTCAATGTAGATTTTGGCCAAGGCATTATGAGTTGCGGGTTCTTCACAGCCTTCATGAATCCTTGATTCAAGCCATGGCAACAGCAATTTAAGCCTTTGAAAAAGCAAACATTTTAGGTTTATAAGTCAGACTGAGGTATGCTTGACAGCTACCCAATTAATACCTGGCCTTCCCTTCAAGCAAGTCTGCTCCTCTGACTAAAAAGCAGACAGACCAACCAGTTATTTAAAATAAGTCTTCGCTGGCTCTTCATGCTTAAAGACATTTGTTCATTTTACAGGCAACTACAAACTAACTATACAAGCTGCTGTGTGCCTACAACAAGACTGTCAAGACAGTTCTGTCCAGACTGATCCCAAAGGCACATCCTTGGCTGTACAGGAAGTGTTTGAAAGTCGTGTTATTCATGAAGCAGTGCTGTCAGGCATTCCTATACCACCCATTTCATAAAGAGACTGACTAGCAAATCTAAGCTGCTTTTCTATAAAGAAACAAAATAATATCAGCATTGCATCATTCACCAAAACAGCATCCCATTCAATTTGGGTGTGTACCAGGGTCAGGAAAGCCCAACACTGCTGTCTACAGATGCATTTCCATTACCGATTTCTTTTTTCCACTTCAGCCACCAGCTCATCTGTTGAGAACTGGCCTCTAACCACCATGATCAAATTCTTAATGACATCTTCAGAACAATCCACATCGAGAAGCCCTCCAACCACTGCTGGTATGCGGCTAGGATTCACCTAGAATAAGTCACCATCATTAAAATTAGTTATTAGCATTACTAATAATCCACACCCAGTCTTCCACATGGGTAAGTTCTAGTTAATTTAAATTATGCTTTGGAGCAGTGAATTTTAAGTTACTAATGCATTTGCATGCACATTCCAGGAAAACTACACTTACAGGTTTGTAACAGACAAAAGGCTTACTGAAGAGCCTCTGCACTAGAAGCATGAGCATAAAAGAGACATAGCAGATTCTGCCTTTATGTCCACTGAAAAGTTAAGTCACTTCAAAGGAAAGAATGAGCATGAGCTTAAAATTGGGTTCTCCTTACCTTCTGTACATAGATCTCTATATACTTCTGCAGATTATTGCGATATAAGTAGAGCACCAGGTCATGAACAAAGTCAAACCGATCACAGACAATGATCAGAGGAAGCTGGTCTGTGAGTTTTGCCTCCTGTATTTTGTGCAAAACCAAAAAACAGTAAGTAAATTTTTCAAAGCTTTTTCCAACCAGGAAAGTCTGACCAACTTCCTTTAGCACTAGAAGCCATACAGTCAAATTTAAGATTGCCAAGTAGACAATTGACTTCAAAAGCAAGTTACTCCCTATGAATATCATGCAGCGAATCTGTAGTTGAGTTTCAAGTTTAGGCTTTTCACGAGGAAGTGCTGCATAAGACAAATCTCTAGCTTCAACATGACTATCAATTCACATATTAATTCAGAAGACAGTTGCTCAGTCAAGAACTTAAGGCAAAATGAAGTGGCATTAAAATCCCATTTTACCAGTCACAAAGCACGTAAAGTGTTGTAGCACAGGTTGACTCCAGTTTTAATAAGCTTTGTCTAGCCAATATCCTCGTTAAAGGTCCTGCTGAATACTTAAGCATAGTCTTTCCTTCTGCCAACATGGATTCATCTACTGTTAAGTGACAACATATTCATGGGTCTGGTACAAGTTACATCATATAGGCTAGTTTTCAGTGCAGGGTGAATTTGGGCTTGTTTTCCCAGAGGTGGCCTAGAAGGACCTATTATAGGCCTGAATAGGATCAGACTCCTATTCCAGCTACACAGTAGACTACTCTCAGCCACACCAGCTAAACCTTGAATTAGCATTTCCCTCCATTAGAAGGCTGTAAGCAGCCTTTCGCTGCAAGTTAAAAACACCACACAGGGGACTGCTCAATCCACCAGAATATTTACCTTCAGAAAGTTCTTCACCCGCTCTGGGTTATAGCAGTTGCTTTCACGGCAAATTCTTTCCACTTCCTTTATCTGACCAGTCTTGCAAGCTGCCTGGATGTATTTGAAGTGAACATCAGGATCCTGGCTGAAGTTTACAATGGAACCCAAGAAATAGAACAGTCCTAGAAAGAGTCACATGTTTAACATGGTTAGAAGAGCGAGTGAAAGAAGGGCAGGCTGTTACAGGCTTCAGCTTGTGAATTAGTTCAACCCTGCTGAGAGTAGCTTTCACTCCAACTGCAGGAAAAATCAGAAGGATCTTTTTTCTTCTTTCACATTTCCTCTTTCTTATCTTTACTCAAGAGGGTTAAGATAGTATCTAGAACAAAGCTACCCCTAGAACTCATGATGAGCTCACTTTGATAAAAGCACCCCAAGGTCCAGCCATGTGACAAGTACCTCTCTCAAAAGCTACAATCCTTACTACTAGCTTCAATCAAGTAGTGCTTACAAGTAAGCTTCTTCCCTCTAATACTCTACCTTCATAGCTTTTGAAAGATTCAAAAAGCTCCACAAGAGACTGGGTACCAAGCTGTTCATGGTATTTAGAAGCAACTTGCACACAGAGCTGTAGGTTTTGCCTAATGTTGGCTGACAGCATGGCACGCAAACACTCCACAGAGTCTTCAACTGAGAGAGAGCCAAAGAAGTTCACAAGCCACTGCAACAAGAAAGAAGTTTTACTCAGTAACTTATGCAGAATTTGATTGACTTCTAAAATATGGCAACTAGATGGAGTCTCTGTCCCAGCTACTAGAGAAGTCTTTCATGTGCTAAGACCAAACACTGAAAAAGAAACACTCACCATCTTGACAACTATAAAAATGCAGTTTGGAATTAAGATTAGAAATGTCCACCTGGGAAGCTGAGGTCAGATTTAAGCCACTGAAAGTATAGATTATGGTTTAATCATTAATTGGACAAGTGTTCTTGAATCACAGCTGCACAATTCAAGTACCTGAAAACCATCTTTTAGCAGCTGCAGGGATTTTAGCAGGTACAGAAGTGTTAAAGAGCATTCACTTTAAGCTTTCACTTTCTTACTCTACACTACAGGCTTACCTCAGGATTCAAGAGGTGAGTATGAACGACAGCACGCTTAATATCATAGAGATCAGTGTAGTGTTCCAAAGCTCTCTGCAGCAAGCCTGCCTTCTCACACAGCTGGGCAACATGAGCACGGTCGTAGTGTGTAAACATTTGGTTTCCAAGAATGGCATCTGCAACCTAGGAGGTTACATTTCATATTCAGACTGTCAGAGAATCACAGCAGCTCAGCCTACATGTTGTTGAAAAGTCACAGCAGTGATTTCTTTTTTTTTGGTCCAAGTAGTCTTTGATGTTGCTAAACTACTTGGAGGTATTAGGATCAGACAGCATATTCTTGTGCAAGCCTCCCCCTTTTTGGGGGAACCAGGATAAGAGGTCTTACCTGCGGGGCATGAATCAAATTCATCTCCAGGAGACGGGTCTGAAGGTGGCCTTCTGCGGGGCGGTTATTTTTCAGGGCATCTAGCAGAAAGGATGTGCACTGCTGAATAAGACTGTTCTCCATGAACACATCCACAATCTGTTAAGTCAAGTTAGAGAAGGGGGTCTACATACATATATGCAAATTTATCTTTATATATTAATTGCCTGGCTAGAAAGGCACCTAGCATGCTGTAATCCCTATGTTTTCACATTATTACTACCATGGTAATAGGAAGACAAGTTTCACGCCTTGTTTTCTTTTCCCTAGAATGTAAGAAGCACATTATTTGAGCTACTACGCCAGACTTTGCCACCCACTCACCCACTCTAGTTTTAACACAGCATGCAAATCCCATCCCTTCTTCCTTGCTGGGCTGGTTGCTACAAGAAAAGATAAGACTTTTTCCAAGTAGCTGCAATTACTTAATGATGCAAGTTGTTGCCTTACTTCTCTAATTAATCAGAAGCAGTCTCTGGCAGCCAGCACTCAACTTATTCATCTTCCTGTAAATTCTCCGTGTGGGAAGAGTTAATGTCTGCTCCATTAAAGCCAAGAGTAGGACAGTAACACTCTATTGTTCAGACTACAACTGTGGCAAATTCACTATCACTATTACAGTCCTAAGCCAGAAAGCTTCCACATGATCTTGAGAGCACACTTGCCTCTAAAGACTTAACAGCAACCAAACTTGGCTAGAATAGTTTAGTCACTTTTTTAATCAGGCCAACTAGAGACCTGAACTGACCTTACCAGACCCCAAACTGGTACTATGCTATTACCTCTGTCTAGAAAGAGACCAATATTCTTGTTGTAGGCATCACCTGGTTAATGTTAGCCAGTGGCTCCTCATCCTGTACCAGCATCTGAGAGAACTGCAGGCCTTGGTCTGGACTGACCCTCATCACACTTCTCAGTAAGAAGATCCAGTCTGGGGTATAGCCAACCTAGAGATTTCAGAAACAGTCATGCATGTCTGGGAAGCTTTACACACCTAAGCCTTCAGATTCTTTAGTACTATGAACTGCTCTGAGGTTACCCTGCCCATGCCCCATCTTCCAGGTATTCTCAGACAAAAGCATTGCTTGACCGTTTACATGAATTCAGTATTTACCTACTCAGTAACTGAACTTGTGCCAGGGCACGAGTCTTGCTAGGTAAGAAAACTGTTAGGAACAAACATATCAGTTTTAAGGCACTATATACCAAGTAAGGTCCAAAACTTAAAATTGGACATCAAGCAAATGGTTTTATAATCCATCCAAAAAAAAGTCTTACGAATTTATCAAGAATCTTATCTTCATTATCTAGAATAAGGTTATTCAAGCTTGAGCCAGACCATTAATTCAACATTTAATAAAATTCTGGGTGTTCTGAATTTGATTTTCAGACTGCTCAGACCTTACTCACACACTATGATTTGCACTGACAGTGAGGAAAACACTGTTTCTCAATCTTACCTACTTATCAGTTTTAAGTGACAGGAATCAAACTTATCTCACAAAAGATAGCTTAAGAATGTACACATTAAACATAAGAAGATAGAGTCTAGCAGTTTGCGATAAACAACTTTACCTTTTTAGCATACAGCACAATTTTCTGGAATTGACCAGTTTCAGCAAAGCACTGAATCACTTTGTTTGGCACAATAGCCCGAAGATAGACACTGAGTGCAAGGGTTGGGTCAGCTGTCTTCACCAAGTCTCCCAGCTCCTCTGAGCACTCCAGCTGAAGTCAGAAGTGGTATTTTGTCAAGCAGAAGAATTCAGAGATGTAGTATCAACAAAAGTATTGTTCACACTCAATTGTTACAAGGCATCAGAATTAAGGCAGATCAAGCCTACCTTGTCTTCCTTCAGCCACTTCTCCAGAAGCTGCTTGCGACCCTGCTGTAGGACAGGGCGACACAGCTCCAGAGACTCAAACTTGTTCAGCTGTCCCTGGTCAAGCAATATTCCAAAGTACTGGAGCAGGGGAGAGGCCTGCCCAGGCTGAGCTGGTACACTCTGGAACTTCCTGATTGTATCACTGGTACGTAGAATTCCCTGAAGGGGCACAAGATAGAGAGAAGCAATGTTTAATTAGTGAAGGCTGAATAGCATTAGTCAAAAAACAAGTGTTAAACTATACAGGAAAACACCTATGCTTCAAGGTGGACACCTGCATCAAACCAATGACATTCCAGCAAGAAGTCAGCAGTCACAGCAAGTCCAGTCTATGGCTGGAAAAATACAGCAGATGCTCCTTTATGGTATACAGGAGAATATATTAGAGCAACAACCAGACTCCAAAAAACTAAGGCTAGTATTGCAGCACTTGAGTTTTTGAAAGTCAAGTACTAAAATGCAAGTGAGCTAAGCAAGTTCACTAAGTTAAGGCAAATTCCCATGACTTCTAAGCTTTACCTTCAGGAGCTGTTTACCTTTGGTGCAGATGCAGCTACTTTGGCAGCATCTGCATAGCTTCCTTGAGCAAACAGTGTGTTGAACTTTCTGGCAAATAATTCCTCTGCCCCAGCTAGATTACTACGTATAGCCATACGCAGTCCCAAGTCAGGATTCTGAAGAACATTTGTAGCATAGTTTACTATGTTGTCTTCCTCAACACACACAGAAAGCACCTGGAAAGGATAAGAGATATTGAGGAGCACTGTCCTTTCCACAGCTACTATGAAATACAGCGACCAAATGGCTATGCAGCCTGCCCAAGCAGTTCTACACTAGGAGAGGTTAAAAACCAAGTGGTCAATTCCTTGCTCTCTTCCCTGATGTTTGTTACATTAAGCCACTCACTAGGTTTGTTATAGTCCCTGTGAGCTTTAGAAGGCTCAAAACCAGAATGCTGGATCTGTTACCTGTCCTTTTTTGTTCACACCAATAATGCCTGAGGTAGGTTCATGAGGAGCTGTGACAAAGATGGTATCAGCACTAATACGGTTCATGTAGATGCACACTCCAGACTCCAAGTCATACATGTGAATATATCCATACTTGGTGATCAGGTAGATGACACCATGCTTAACTCCAATCTGCCAAAAGATGTGGTTTTATTAGTCAAGATTAAGTCTGTAACAGTTAATACAGCTGCCTTTAGCCTAGTCCTGAAACAGTATTGCAGTGACAAGCCTTTGCACTGACACTGACAACAAATATAGCTTCGGGCTCTTCCTTACAGACTCAAAGCAATGAACAGCTTTGCTGGCCCTTTGGATCCAGAGCTCCACTGAATATAGAGGCTAAAGAGAAAATACATCTGCAGCAAAGGACATAACCCTTATCTTAATGAGCCAGGCTGAGGCACAAAGTCTGGGCATAATTAGCATTATGGTCTAGATCTATCAGTACAAGTTTCTGTTCAGAAATTAATGAGAGCATCCTACTCTCTTCCAACAAGGCCTACACAAAGCACCACCAGAACCTAAGCTAAGCTCAGTTACCAAGTACTCCAGTTTACCCATCAAGTCACTGAGGCTGAGGGGGATTTCAAGCCTTTAGAGAAAGCAGTACTTCCACTTTGGAACAAGTCTTCAGATGTTTTGTTAATTAAGCCTCAAGCTGAAGTACAGAGCCACGTGAATTCTGCCATGTAGACAGCTTGTTTACCTTAGTTTAAGGCATCCCTTGGTTCACTAATGAAGCTGGTTTATTAGACTGGTCATTATTAGACCGGTCAGCTGTTGCAGGCTCTGAGGTAATCTGTTTTATTATACAATTTCTAGTCCTGCAGACATGCTAAGTGAAGCTTGGTCTGTCACAGCAATTAGCTACGCTCTTTCCTAAAGAACCTCCCATTCCTGTCCCAGATAGCCTTTTCTGTGCTGCTACCACAGGATGTATGCTGATATAGGACTCCCTACTCCATTTGTCTCTCATAGCAAGATCTACTGTAGACAAAATGCCACCTTCATATGAAGCTACATCAAGCACCATAAAATTCTTATCTAGAATTGTGAACATGAGTAGGAAATTCAACAGTCCAAGCAATGTTAGAGACATTCTACCAGAAGACATTGAGGCTTTTCTGGAATTCTGGCTTTCTATTGTTGCCACAGTTTTGGTTGGTTGGTTTTAGTTTTGTTGTTTTTGTGTTTGTTTGTTTTTTATAGGAGTTTTGTTAGAGCTTTTTAATACAAACTTAAGTTGACATATCTGGACAAATGCTGAAACAGCCTATACACTCAAGTTACTGTTTCAATGTGCAGGCCACCTCCCACAAATCTATTAACAGCTCTCCCAGAATTACGAGGTACGACAGCAAAGCACTAGTAGAAAGCATTCTTAACAACAGAGATAGCAGCCACTCATCAGGCTATAAAGCTGATTTTGTGAGGGTCAAACATTTACCTGCATTGCCACAGGGAAGTCTGTCTGTGCTTCAGGTGGGAAAAACACATCAACAGCTTTCTTAACAAATGGCTGATTTCCAGTAGCTGGCTGACCTACTTCAATTATGTGTAGCTAGGAAGAAAAGAGTACATGTCACAAGATTGCCTGCAAGTACAACCACAAGAAAGAAGCTCCTCTCTTCAGATATGCCACTGAAGTCATCTGCCACACTTGGCTATGAGTATCTGCCCTGTCCTGAACTAACACAGTCTGGAGAGCTGTGCTCTAGATGTTTATTAGAGGGAGAAGTTTTCTGAAACTTGATAACATAAATCCTGCTTTCTACCAAAGCAGACTATTTCCATTCAAGACAACCTGTTCAAGATGTTTTGAGTGAGGCTTGTCAATTCATCAACAATTCTGCAGGACAAGACTGGAATGCTCAAGGCACTTCAGTGTTAGCTCAACTCTTTACAGACTGCTCAGCAGTTGTAGCATATTCAACTATCAGCTGATGCAAGCAACCTACCTATAGCACTAAGGCTTACACAGTCTATTTCTGCACCAAACTCAAGACATAAGAGTCTGCTTAATGACCACTTCACACACACAAAACCGTGCGGGCATAAATAGATGCTTTAACACCCTGTCCTCAGTTCTCATTGCATCTACACTTACTCATATGTTCAAGTTTCACCCAAGCAACTCAAACTTTTTGCAGTTTCTATGTTATTGAAAGCAAGCATTTTGATGCTGACCAAATACGTTGCACACATGGCTCTCAAGCTGCTCCTCAGAGCATACACTGAACTGTGTTATCACTGGAGTTCTAGAAGTACAGAGTTCTGCTACAGTGGAACAGAACAGTTGCAGACTTTACCTTGCCCCCTGCAGGACTCCTCACAGCAAAACAGAAGAGGGTAGAAGGTTTGGCATTTCCCTCTATCTTGAATTCTGCAAAAGCTGCTGCATGGCCCTCTATAGGTTGGGAGACTTTTCTATCAACTGAGTACAGCTGCATTGCACCAACCACACGATTTTGCTAGGAAAAAGAGAAAGTAAGCTCAGCTTTGAAATAAGATTTTAAATGCTTATAGCAAGATCTTTAAGACAGTAAACTAAAAAGCAGCAAATGCCCCTCATCCCCCCCTCCAACACTTAAGTGCAAGAGAGGTCAGATTATTCCCAGACAAAGCTATATTTCTGATCCATAGAAACCAAAGTTTAGAAACTCTAACAGCTATAAAGTGAAGTGGGGCCAGAGCTCTCCCGATTGTTTTCACGGCATGCTGTTTCCAGGTAACTTACCTGTGCTGAAATTCCTATCAGCAGCAGCCATTTTTGATGTTCATCTGTTCTGTAATTGATGATTTGGCAGCCCGCAAGACTAGCATGCCTGTCAAACATCTTTTGGGGTTGTGATTCTCCCTCCATGCTCCAGTGGTAGACTGCTGTCTCTGTCACCAAGGCAACTGTGTTCACAGATATCCATTTCCAGAAGATCACTTCCTCTGCCATCGTGTGGGCTTTCATTTTACTTTTCATCTCAATGTTAAAGATCTGAAGGG
This sequence comes from Actenoides lindsayi, assembly GCA_025331215.1. Lineage (NCBI taxonomy): Eukaryota > Metazoa > Chordata > Aves > Coraciiformes > Alcedinidae > Actenoides > Actenoides lindsayi. Next base: position 10,994 of record WTSP01001512.1, on the reverse strand, counting down.
TTTTCCCAGCTAGTATGACAAAAGCCAAGAAACATCATAGATTACCACCATGGCCATCCTACAGTGTGCCTACTAACAAGCACCCTGTTTGACCCACTATTCCAGTGATGTTACAGACAGGGTTAGTGTCCTGTCACACCCAACTCTCCTTTGATACTTGACTCTTTTCAACCAGAAACCCTACACCACCTCCAACACCTCTACCATTCCTGAAACCAAAAAAGTCTACTTATGGGCACTTAAGACATTCCAACAACTGACAAGTATAGACCTTTTAATTACATGCTGTAGTTAAAGACTAGCTAAGCTACAGAGCTTGTGTAAAGCCTGGTTCAGGCAGCACACTGGCATACCAAGTTACAGGTGTCTAGAGATGTCATTCAGTATAATGAATAGAAAGAATGGCTCCATGTTGTGTCAATTTAGTAGCTGCTGCAGATGACCTGGACTGAGTCCAACAGCATGAGACTTGCAACAGCTCTTGAGACAGCCAAAGTCCACAGCTTCCATTTTTCTGTTGAATGAATTGTGCACTTAACTAGGGGATGGATGGGCTCTGTGCAAGAGTAATACAAGTGCCTATTGAAGAGGATAGTGAAAAGTTCAGAAAGATTATAGAAAGGTCTGGAGCTTTCCTATCAAAGTTACTGCATCATGATTTTAGTAACTATATTGCAGGTTTAAGCTTGACTTTAGCATTCCTTTTAACTACCAGAAGCAGCTAGTAAATGTAGACTTTAATGTTAATTGAATCAGTCTATAAATAAGGGACTCTATTCCTTTCAGGAAACCCAAGTGATGTTTTACTTCACTGCACATGAGACAACTCAGCTCTGGGAATATTGTTTTCTGTTCACAAGACACCCACTCAGCCCGCTAGAGTATTGGCTTGTAATGCCATTATTTCTATCCACATTTCAGAAGTGTTTTCCCTGCCTAGTAACACTTCTAACTGCCAAACTGGTAGACATTCCTTCTACTGGGAAGTTTTGATAGATGAAGGCTGCTGGCCACTGAGGAATCATTTTCAAGAGATACTAAACCCAACTTAACATCCATTTCCTGACTTCTCTATAATGTTTTAGCATAATGTATGCAATAAATGATCATATTAGTTTAAGGCAGTGCCAAGAGACAACACAAGATTTCAGAACTACCATGTGAAACACTTATAGTCCCTGGATTAACTTCATAAAGAAGTGTTAACTTGGTCAGTTCCTAAGACATCTTGCTAGCTGTCCTGGGTACAAAAGCAGTCTGCTTCTCCCCACCTTGCTCTGCAGAGGCAGTTACTGTCACACAAATGCAGTAAGCCCAGGACTAACACCAGCTGTAAACTGATAGCTGGAAACAGTGTATTTACTGTATTGGACAACAGTTTGTCCAGCAGTGGACTGGTGCTTTCAAGGGATTGATTTTGGAGCTTCCACAGTATGCAGAAGGCAGACAAGTAGTTCTGGAAGGGTTCTAGTCCCCATCTCAACAGGAATACCAGTATGTGTATACAAAAACTGCTCAGAATCAGTCTTCCTGAAAAGGAAGCAAGCCATTCTTCCTCATTTTAAGAACCCAGAAGAACCCAATAAGCTACCAGAACAAGTTTAAAGCTCCTGCTTGTCTATTTTCTAGACTAAATTTGACTGCTGTATTACAGTTGGAAACAGATTTAGAACCTTCATCATGCAACAAGGTCTGGATGCTGGGAGCCACAGAAGCCACAGCAACGCAGTTCCTTAAGCATGGCAACAAATTCAAACTTCAGAACTCTAACCTGTAATAAACAATCTAAATAACTGGGTTTTTTGGTCAAGAGAGAATAGAACCTGCTATAAAGTCCTAGTGAAGTTAAGTGCGAGTTTGAATCTGAAGTCTACCCTGAATGCTTTCTTAGGCCAAGATCTAAGACAAAAAAGCCAGAGCTGATCAGTCTACTTAGACTATTATCTACAGGTGTAGTCAAGTAAGCAGATTTGTTTTTTGAACACCGGCACAAGAATTAGCATTTCAGTTCACTGGAGCATGAAGTTTCTCCATTCCACAACGAATGGAAGCACCCAAGTGCTGCACTCTCCGTTTACACCAACTGGGGAATACTCTTAGTACAGAGCAAAGCAAGAGAATCATGAACACAAGGACAAAGCAGAAATCTTGGTACACTAGGAGAATGCCACATGCAATCCAGAAATGAAATTGTGCATACCGTATTGCAGTTTAAATCAAGAACCATTTCATTTCTTTTTCTGAGAGTAGGTTTGTACACGTATTGCTCAATAATCCTCAGATTATGAGCAACTCCAATCATGGCACACCGAGTCACAATATGCAACAGTTTTGACTACTGAAGCCTCAATCAATCAGCAGGGAAAGTCCAGAGTGACAGACTGACTTAAACCACATGATCAATGCAGTTCACTGTAGTTCTGCTGGTTATTGTGGGTAATAACATATTGGTTAGGTAGCTCTATTCATCTTCTTCCCTACCCAACCCTTTGGTCATTAGATTGATAGAAGATAATTAAGCTTGCAATACCTGACAACACAACTTCACATGTCAATGTGACATCATTCACTCAACTTTCTGTTCAGAGGACAAGCTTACTCGTTCTGCGTGGGCAGAACGATGCACCTTTTAAGCAACTCTGAACACTGGCAAGAACAAAGCTATATTCTTCAAAGCTGATAAGCCATTTAGTTAGTAGGTTAGTTTTAAAACCAGATGATATAGTTTCCTTAAAAGTTCCAAGTGAAGTTCTGCTAGTGTAGAGAAGGCACTTTCCTTGCCAATGTGGTTTGTTTAAAGGGGTCCAAGATTAAGGACAGCAAATTCTTAAGAGGTCTGAAATGACTTTTTCATTGTTACCTTTATCCAGACTCCAGGCAGTGCTTTGCAAGATGTGTAAGCATCTTAGCTGAATCACAGATTCAACTGAAGTCAAACACAAACACATTAGTTTTCCCCTAATGTCAGTGTAAGCCTGAGATCAACAACAAGGCGTTCCAGGTTTTGTCCCAGTTCTGTGGACAATTATTTCTTGGACCCCTAAGTAGTTTCACCGTGACTTTTCACAATAAAAAACACACTTAGGCAAAAATGAATAGCACACAGGACATGCCAGCAGAGGTCTCTCATAAAAATATTGCAACTTAGTTTTGTCTATCAACTGTACTTCCACCACACACACACACAGACGTGAAGAGCACGCTCTTCTCCTTCACTTTGTACAGTCAATAGTCAAAGCAGCCAAGTGGTTAGCAACAAGCCAATGGAGAACTTTTTCATCATAATACCAGGTGAGGATTAAGATTCCCCCACCTGGCTATGAAGTGAACTGTCAAATGGCTACCTTAAATTCAGTACTTTTTATGAGATTAGACCATTCTGAACTACTGAACATAAAATGTCATGACAAAGTTCACTCACCATCTGTTTAGATAAGATGCAGGAAGAAAAGTACATAGTCAGTAACAGTTACTGAAATTGAATACCAGAAGTAGGTCATTTAAGAAACAAGCCAGAAGGGTATTAAAAATAATTTCTTTGTACTCAGAGTGCTACTTAAAGTCAGTATTAACACTACAGGTACTGTAGCAGAGGTGTTCTCTCCACAAGATCTCATGATTGCCAAACTTAACATGCTTGTACATTCAGACTTTTAGCCACTGGCCATCCTTACGACTTAGCAAGCTCTTCAGAGCTATAAGCAAAGGCCAGGACAGACCAGGGATTGTGGCTTTACACCCTAGTTCATCTTTACAAGCATCCCTTATGTTTATAACACCTGTTTAAAGGGAAAGTATACCATACATTGACCTGGTCCTCAGGGAGAATAGGAGGCAGCAGTGCCAAGCCCAAGCATCTCACACCTACTCGGAGGCAAAGCATCCAAAGATTACAAATACAGCATGCAAGTTCAGGCAAGAATTCTCATCCTCATTCTTCTTAGAAAGTTTACATAAATCTTAAGAGCATACTTAAGCAGTAATACAGCTAAACAGTAGGCTTCATATCACAATAATAAAGGGCTACTCACCTTTTAGGGCAATTACTTTAGAGGCTGGGTTCATGATGGCACTTTCGGCAGAAATTGGGCGCCTGATGGGTGTTGTTGGATCGCTCATGTCAATTATCACTACTTGTGCCTGCTCTCCCACCTTTTCCCTGATGCAGATGAACTTGTCAGATTCCATTGTTAGGGTACTGAAGCCAATGTTTGCTGGGTTAATGCCCAAATTTTGGAGCTAGAAAGACGGAAGAAAGTGCTTTATTATCCTTCCCATGTTGAAGGTCTAATTCAAGCCTCTACAATTCAAATCTCCTCCAGAAGGAAATGCAAGTCTGGCATATTTCTCTGACAAGAGTGTGTATTATGGAACTACAATTTGTTTTCTTATTCCCTTTGTTCCCTAGAATTACACAATTCTCAATATTCAAGCCCTAAGGACATTCTAAAGTTGTGTTACTGATGGAAACTCAAAGGCGTTTTAACTTCAGCATTCATTGCTTAACCTAGTTCTAGATGTGACTATCAGCAGCATCACTAATTCAGATTCAGCAAAGCCAGTAAATCTGATATTAAAAACTTGAGTTGCAGAAATAAAATGTACAGCATCACTGGGTCTTATGGAAAGACCCAATCACCCTTATGCAACTCACTCCTAGCAACACTATGGAATCAAGTCTACAAAGCAGGTCTCAAATGGTCTATTTTTACAAGTGGACTTGTTCACTGTGCTCCTTGGAATCTAGTTCTTACCAGTGAAAGGTAAGAAAGATGTGTGAGAGTCCTTCCACCTCTCCTTACCCACCATGCCATGCGGGTCGACAACAAAGGCAGGGATCTCAGTGTAGGCCCCCACCAGCCCTATCATGTCCAACTCTCAAAACATAACTTGCCCTAGAAGATTGCTACTGCTCATTTTCTTCCCTTGGTGTTAACTTTGCTTCCATTCACTTCCAGTTCCAGGTTGACAGGAGGAGGTGGCAGTGAAGAGTACCAGTGCTGCAGCTGGTCTGCAGTCAGCCAGGTTCACCTGCACAGCACACCCCAGCTTAGTATGTACACAAGCTGCATTTTATATGCCAGTAACTGTGACGAGCCTGAGCACCTGCTTCATGCCCCAGAGCAATGCTTTTCAAGCAGAGGAACTGTATCAGCTTCGCTGAAACCTCAATAGGGGATTAACCTGTAGTACTTTCCAGTGCACTGCGAGTGAAAATTTACTGCCCTCGAGGAGATGGGACAAACTACCACCAGCATCAGTGACTTTGATACATAAAACCAGGACCCACATACAATAGAATAAGGCCCTTGGGCAACAAGTCCCATAATGGTGTCACAAACACTGGTTTAGTGTGTTTTGATCTGTCTGAGCATGGCTTGTTGTAGCTTCTGTAAAGCTACTCACTAAATCATAAGTCGGGTATGTAACAGATACCTCAAAGCGTGGTACCATCCTCAAGAAAGCCTCAGGAATTGTTTGTTTTCTGTTCAGCTCACTAATGAAGAGCTGTTCAGCTCAGTAACTGCCAATCTCGATGCACTCAAGTTTCAGCAACGCAATATGAGCTAAATGTACGCATGTGTAAAGAGACATTTACTCCCTCCCACAAGTGTCTCTCAGCAACACTGAGACCCATTCAGCTAACACTTCACTTTACAGTTAAAATACTTCAGTACACACTCATAAGCTTCAGGAGGTGCCATTCATTCCAAAAGAGAAATCAAAGTTTAGGCACAGAAACATTGGCAGCAGCTTGCAACTAGTTTGGAAAAGAAGTCCACTGGACACGCAGCTGTTACAGGCCTCTGGGTCACTAAGGAAAGAGGATTCTGCATTACATATGAACAGTACATGAGTTGTCTTTGACACGGAAAGTTTTAGTACCCAATAAGCATGCAAGCTGTAGTTCCATCAGTTTCTGTGACTCTAAACAACAGAGGAATAAATGATGGATCTTAGTTCCACCCTTCCTGGTCACATGCTCTAGACTAGACAATGTCCACTTACTGTGAAGAACAATTCACGTAACAGACACTTGAGCACTACTGATGTTGAGTATGATCTGAGTCCACTTACCAGTACAGTCCATTCTAAGAGACTGATTAAGTGTCACAAAAGTGGTCAAGTGATTTAACTACAGCACAGCCACGTTCCTAACTTAATTAATCCCAAGTCAGATGTATTTCTAGAGTACCAAAGCAGAAACACAGCCTCCTCAAGGTCTCTTCTCAATCACCGTGCTTCAGCTTGACCTACTCTTCAACACACAGCCCCTGGCCACTCATTCTGCATGGTGAGAATCTTCAGGCATTACCCTACTTGAATTTCAGCTTTCAGCCCAAGGTTATCCACTCCAAAATCTTGTCCTTGTCAAACACTTTGGGTATCTTCACCAAGTAAGATTTTGCATCAAGTTCTGATATTAAGACTTCTTTTAACTGTTATAAAATCTAGCAAAGCTTTCAGATAATGTCCTATAACACAGAAGCAGTGTAAGAGGCATATTCCTTATGACTGACTATATATAGGAACGTGAGCAGAAGCCCTTTACTATCAAATAAAGGGACATCAGCCAGCATCACTTCTATGCTGGAGGGGACAAATCTGTCAAGACAATCTGGAACAAATTGTTCTAAAGCACCTTCCCTGCCTCACCTCACTGTTGGGTAATTCACATAAACCCTCCCAAACACCCCATGCAGGTTACTGCAAGCCTCAAGTACCAGCCTAATGCCTCTCCTGCCCCAATGCCCATTATCTACACGTATGCTGTACAACTATCTTCACTATCAGCCTCAATGAGCCAGGTAAGATTTTTTTTCATAGATATCTAGTATTACTGCAGGCTGAATTAGATACCAAACTTACTTTTAAGTATCTTATAGATAATGAGAACTTATTAGCATGGTAAAGATTAACTTGATGTATCATTTGATGCTCAACCTGGACAAAGACACAAAGTCCCACACTTAGGATGAAATAAAACTATTAATCTGAGATTTAGTCTTTCTCCCTTCTACTTTATCAGCACAGTACCATTTACTAAGGAATGGAAATGTTTTTACACAAGAGTTCTACTAAATATTAGGCTTTCTAGTGTGCTTCCCTTTCTGTGGAATGCAGTGCAGATTGAGCTCTTTCCTCTCAACTGCCCACCCTGACCTCACCTCCTGCTAGAGTTCCCATCTGGACAGCAAAGGGACACCAGGACAGTACACACAACCACCAGCTCACAGGTTGCAGTTGTAGTTCATCTTAAGGGATAGTTACTCCATACACAAAAATCTGTTCCCCAGTGTCTGTGGTGAGAATTAGATCATCTCTTGAATGAGTCTCCCTACCACATGGAAGGCACTTTTCAATCCAGTGAGCAAATATGGTCTCTTCAACACTAAACTGCTGAATCAAGTCATGATACTTAGCCCTGCTTTTTGAATACAAGTCTAAAAAGACATTTATGGCTTGCAAATATCCCGAGTGCTTTTAAGTCTACGCATCTAGCCAAAGCAAACTCACTTCAGCTCAGTCAGGCCTGTTGCACAACAGATAGTAAATTCTTAACATCTCAGACTATCCAAATAGGAAGTGGTTTTGTCCAGAAAATGACAGAAGTAAATCTACATCCTTTACATTTAAAATCAAGACACCTTAAGCTTCTCTGTGCTGCACCAAGATGCACGCACCTTGATGCACCAAGAGCATGTTATACACCTAAGTTTTTTCACATTAGTCGGCCATGCGCAAGAGCTTGTATTAGTTATCTAACGGAGAGCAAAACCTTGTCTACAGGTCCATGTGTCTGTCCATCTAGGGGACAAAGCCCCCAGCCTCAGAACCTGAGACTCTGTATAGACAACAGTCTTCTCTGCAGGCATGCAGAGATTTTTTTTGCTAGTGGGAAAAAAAAAAGCTCAAAATGGGACAAAGACAAGCTTTTATGAGCAAACCAATGACTAAGTAAAGGAAAAGTTTAATTTTAGATCAAGAACACTTTGTACACTGAATTCCAGTAACATTGCTTCCAGTCTGTGTACCAGTATATTTAGTCTTCTACAGCATTTCCACTAAACTACAATCCCCTTGGAGGAGTTAGTTCAATCTGGTAAATACTTTATAATTCACTGCTCTAACAGAAGCACTGGAGTAAAGAACCTGATTAAATCACAGTAGCTTAAGTAGTGTGTACCAGTACTCACTACAGTAGGGCTGGCATAGCTGTACTGCTGCAGCTGGTCAGCCAGCAGGCAGATCAAAACTAAGTCCTTATCTTCTTCCCTCCCTCGCTGTGGGACTCAGCTGAGATACCCTCTGCAGTAAGAGCAAATAAGATTCCAGTCCTTTACAAACCCTCGAAGACTCATAGCTGCAGAGTTCACAGCTGAAAACAACTGCTCAACTGCATTAAATGAAGCTAAAGAGTAAGATTCTCGGGTTGACTGCTACTAGATCAAGACCTGGATACTTCTCTTTTACAGCAGCTATTCTCCATCTTTCATCTCACACAGGACTTGAACGTCCAAGCTCTAACAACTTCAGATTTGACGTGCACTGCGACTGGCAGTCACTGCTGCACAGGCTTGGAGCTACACTTCAGTCAGAGGGTTGATATCATAAGGCACAAGGAGCTTCCCAAGGAATGTAAACAGTCTGCTGATCTCTAGCACTCCTCTGATTTTCCACGGCCCAGGATTGCCGTTTCCCTTCACACTATCACTGATCCACTTCCAGCTACAGAGAGTGGGAGAGAACAGCTCAGTATTTAGCACTGCGACTTATGTTTAGTTCCTCTGGAGAGCACTCCCTGCACGCTTCAGTTCTCCTTTCCGTAAAGTACCTACAACTGTCTCAGGAAGACTGAACTTGAGTGAAATAATGTTCCAGCAGCAATAGGCTGAGTCTGGAACAGAGCAATTCTCGTGCTAACAGCTATTCCAACCACTCAAAGACCTGCTAATTAAAAAAGGCTACAGGTATAAACAGTACACAGATTGACTTGAGGTACAGAAGGATGTAATGGACCATCACTGAGACACAGCACAATTACCAGGAATTGTAACTTTTTTTGCTTTAACATCCTAAAGCATCATAGCAGATCTGTTACACACATTGTAAATATGATGATTTAACTGCAGCTGAGCAGTTTCTTGGAAGTAATGGAGGGGGGGTGTGGGGAGAGATTAAGCTGATGAAGCTAAATATGGTTGGTCATGAAGCATTATGAGAAGGAGGGAAGGCCTAATCTTTTCAGGAATTCCCTCCCATTAAACAATCAGCACCATGTATCATTTATTCATGACTCTAGGTATTTACAGCACATAGTATTAAGTTGGAGCTGATAAAACCATACTGCAGATATCCAGCCAGAACAAACACTACCAGTTCCCACATTCCTTCTGATTTTCCCTCCCCATTTATCCCACCACAGAGACAACTGCAGAAGCAGAGCACTGAGGGGGCTGCCTGCATTCCTACTCCCAGCTAATCACAAGGTCTCTTTAGCAGAGCACTGCTTTGGAGCTACTGCACTCAGACTGGGGCGAAGAAAGAGGAAAGAGTGAATCCTGAAGAGCCTGGTCCTCCATGTTCACAGCAGGGGTCTCAAGGCTTTCCCTGCTCCTCTACGCAGCCTCCATGCTGGGGAACAGGCCCCCAAGCACAGGTTTAGCTCTTTCCACAAGATCAAATTATTTAAGAGCAAAAGCAGGTGGTAGCAAAAAATAGAATGTGACTTCAGTACAACTCCCATGAGAAGCTGACAGCCCCCCACCCAAAAGAGAAGTCCCACAACGCTAATCCTGGCAGTGTCACAAGACACACCACTACCCATCACAGAAACAGGCATTTAATATGGAAATTGTATGTGACATCTATGACATTAAGTGTGATGCTCTCTCACCATTATTGTGTAGACCAAACACAATCAGCAGGATTGGTTATGTTTGCTAGTTTTAAATTTTAAGAACTATCTACCTCCTTTCCAAGGAGAGTCCAACATGACAACCACTTTGATCCCAAGTTCCTTACTCAAGCAGCTGTACTGTAGCTCTTCAGAACGCATTTGAGGTTACTACAATCACTGCTACCTTGGACGTGGTGTGGGGGAAGTTGCAGAACAATTCTTCTTCATCACGTTAAACTCTCTCAGCCCATGCCAACTCTGAGGAGACCGGTGTGCCTGCTCCCTTGGGCACAGAGAATAAGTATTCCTGGAGTTTGCTAGCCCTGATGCTGGTTTTTCAGGCTAGGGCTACTTCTGGAGACACCGAGACGGTTCTCCCAGCCCAGCAGAAAAACACTTCCCAAAGTGAGCCAGAAGAGGCAATAACCATTTCCCGGGCTGAAAGGCCTGAAGTGGCTCGAGGTCCACACTGGTGGGGGGATATCCAGTCCCTATTTTGAAATGGATGCCTGATTTGACAGAAAGGGGCGGTACAGAGACAGAGGGATGACTTGCCAAGTCCACTTCCTGTTCTCTCATTCATTTAGCAAATTCCTTTAATTCCTGCCTCAAACTGCACGTTCAGAGACCGCCGTTCTCTCACTCCATTTACAACCCTCCCTCGCCCCCAGTTCACAAGGAAACAGATAAACCGGTTTGTCTGTGCTGCATCCATTAGTCATGGATCTTTTCCAGCGCTGGCATTAGGGTTTTCACAGGCTATTAAGAACAGAACTATGTCACTTTCAGGGAGGGTTGTTTTTTTAATGTTATGTTTGGAAGGAGGGACAGGGGCCGCGCGGCTTCCAACTCCAAATGGTTTCTTGCACCTATCTCAGCAATTTCCTCCCGGTTCGCAGCTTCACAGAGAGGTTCCCAGGAACCTCCGCGCTCCGGAGGCCGTCGGTCCTTTCGGTAGAAGAAAAACCTCGACCCCTCTGCAGACCACGGCTCCCGCCGCAGCGGAGGCAGCGCCTATTTAATTCAGATCATAAGCTCACCCGTAACACACATGACCTACAGCACAAAAATACACTTACCCAATGTTTCTCTC
>WTSP01001511.1:0-10936 GCA_025331215.1 Actenoides lindsayi | reverse complement strand
GGCGCTGCGCGACCCTCCCCCCGGCCCCGCCCTGCGTAACGAGCGGAGGGAGGCCTGGCGGGGCCGGCGGCGGGGGAACTGCGCTCCCCGGCATGCACCGCGGCGGCGGCGCGCTGCCTGCTGGGGGTTGTAGTCCCGGCGGGTGGCGTCGGCCTCGCACGTGGAGCGGACGGGAGCGCGCCCTGCAGGGCGGACGGGGACGCCACCGGCCTCACCCCTCGATTCGGGCCTGCGCGGATCTGGCGAAGGGTGGTGGGGGATCTCAGCTCCGTGCTGAACGTTGTGGGGCTCCGGGAAACGGCGAGGAGGGCCTGGCAGTGGTGCGCGTATGCTACTCCGTGGCACGGTGCTTATGAGGGGGCCCAGGGGCCCCGCCTGTCCCGTCGAGAGCAGCCTTGACAGGGCGGCTACCGGAGGACTCGGGACTAGCCCGGCCTCCGGGCAGCTCCCCGAGCCCCTGCTCTCTTGTTAGCTGCGGTTTGGGCCCCCCCCCCCCGAATGCACAGTGCCGTGACCGTGACCTCGCTGTCGGGGGTCCACCAGCCATCGCGGGGCTGCCCCGCACCTCGCTCCGCTCCCGGCAACTGCACCAACATCACTGTCTGTCGCCTGGGAGATACCGCACAGCAAGCATCTTGCAAATCCAGATGTTTTGGGAAACCCTGAGTCTCCTTCAAGCCCATCTGCCATGCAATGAGCCCTACCTGGAAAGCAAACTCAGCGCTTTGGGAACCCGCCCTTCATCCCGCACCTGCGCGCACCGGCTGTGAGCCTCCCTGGGCTGTTCTACCCACCGTAACACAAAGCACGAACCATCTCTGCCAGTCCAACAAACTCTCCTCAAACTGCCAAAATTACTGCACACACACACACACAGAGCCGTTAGTGCAGTTGAGGTGGTAGCTGCTCACACCGCAAACAAACCCAGGACCTCCTGATCAATAATAGCCTGGGCACAGCAGGTTGGGTCAAATACAGTGCCTCTGAGTCACATGTAGTATTTCCAGGTTAGAAAGGAGGATATGTGGGGCTCATCTAAGGTAATTTTAGTCACAGAATGTTAAGGGTTGGAAGGGACCTCAAAAGATATCTAGTCAGTGGGAAGCAGTGATCTAACACCTTCCATAAAGCAGAGTATTATTTCTTTGGAAGAAAAGTATTCAAGAAAACCAAAACCCCAAAATAACAAAAGTACGTAATGTTCATATCTAGCTCATCTTATCCTACATCAGGTTCTGCAACAGACCCTTACAGCTATATATAAGCTTTCCATGGATCTCTTTCCCTTTCAGAGTCTCTCCTTCTAATTGACAGCTCAGCTTTTAATTTGCCTTCCCCCAGCCCCTCTTTATATCACTCAAGCAACCGTAACTCCTAAGTCTCAGTTCTGGCAAAACAAGTCTTGCAGCCTGATGGCAATGAATAAAAATCTGGAAGACTAATGCTCTTCTACACTGTTGTTCGTCTGTGTGCCGAATGTTCTTATCTGAGGCATCAATGTAGCATTTCCTTCTCTCTCATACCCAAGTAGTTTCAGCTCCCATTGCACATTCCTTTGTGCCTTTTCCCAATGGCTTTTTCCAAGTGTGCTGCACCATTATTGCTAGAAGAGCTAGAAGAGAAGGAGAGAGGAGCAGGCAGAGCCCAAATGGCACAACCAATGCAACCAGGGTTTGTCAGGATTGCTAATGTCAGAGGCTCTGGCCTAGAAGCTGCTCTTTTGAAGGAGAATTGGATCCAGCTGTCAGGCTGTCTTCAAGAGATCTACTAAAGCAGAATCAGTAGCTGAGAACTTTGTTTTACCCACCAAGGAAGGTAGCCGTAGCTGCCAGCCATGGCTTACTCAGGCCTGTAGGACATCAGAGCAATGCCAATCTGATCCCTGACAGGAAGGGGTGTTGCAGTTATCCCTTGGAGGAGTTGCTCACCACTACCACAAACAAAAGAGCTTTGTTCAGCTCCATCCAGCGTAATCTGTGAGGTAAAAGGAAAACTTGCAAATAAAAAATATCTTCAGACTGGGACAACTCAATTTACCAATCCATAGATCTATACCCATTTTACTAGATAGGATTTGTAGCTACAACTGTAGTGATGACTTTTCTTTCCTATTTTTTCCTGTCCATGATATAAGCCTTTCAGAGTTTCTATAGGGCATTTCATTAGTTTTAGTAGACACTCAGGATTTGAATGCCTCTTAGAGCTACATGGAAGTTTGATTATTTTTACTGCCTGAATAAAGTTTCCTGGTGTAGCTCTAGACTAGATAATTAAACTTGCATGTACTCAGAGAGAAAATATCTTGATGTAGTCAAGCAAATACTACTCTTTGGCACTGTAATTAACAGATGCTATTGGCCCAAATGTGCAGCCTGGTGTCCTGGCTGGGCTGAAGTGGGGCTCCTGGGTGATGGGAAGGCTCAAAGGGGAGGAAAAGAGGCTGGTTAGGGCCAGTGGGTGCCCCCAGTGCCCTGATAACATAAACTCCCTAGCTTAAAGAGCTATGGGAGGAAAAAAGTATTTGTAATTCAAAGATGTGAGATAATAATTCTTTGGGTGTCCCATTACTGAACAGTGTTGAGCTGTGTATGATTCTGGGATGTCCTCTTTCTTGGCTTCAGCAAAACAAAATGAACCCAGCAGGTGGTACTGACATATTTTGGGAAGTGCATGTGATCAGCTCAGGAACCCATCTGCAGCTCCATGGTCAGAGGCCACTCACCTTGTGGTAGCCAGCCACTTGTTCTTTTGCAGTCAGTGATTTTGTCCACCAGTCAATGGAGCTGCAAGACAATCAGCATGTAAAAGAAATGTAAAGAACCTGAGTCATACTCTTGCTGTCAGCCCTTCCCAGAAGGGCTGGTGAGATTTAGGTGCAGTGCTTTAAGATGTTACCTGTCATCAGTCCCACCCTGCTAGTGGATGTTAGAAGGCGAAGCAGGGGAGGCAAATAAAACATGTGTCAGCTCCTCGGTCTCTCTGTTCACAGCCACAGGCAGCTGAAGCTAAGACCTGTGGGGTGGAGGAGGTGTGGATGCCTCCCCAGCAGAGGAGCAGGGCAGCTGGTGAGGTGGTATAATCTTAAAGCACTGCTGCTGACTTGGCTACAAACCACCTGTCAAGAAGTCTGTGAAATCACGCGACTTGTAATCACAGCAAGGTACAAGGTTTGTCGCTGAAGCCATTAAGTTAACCTAAACCACTCATGGACCTTGTGTCTTACTTGCCCATCTCCAAATGGGATGCCTAAGCATCTCTGACTTGGGTTGCATGATGTCTGTAACCACGTATTGCCATGGGCATGGCAGAGTGAGAGAAAGCTTTTTCCTACAAGATTTGCCACTGTTCACATTCTCTCTAACTCCCAGCAGATGTTAACTTTCATGCCTTGCTTTCTCATGTCTGTTAGAGGCAGCGTGACAGGCGCAGGCTCAGACACGTGCATGGCAGGGGTCCCTGCCCAGATCATCTGCAGCTGTCCCCACCATACGTATAGCTCTCCAGCAACCAGCTGAGCAGCGTCTCATCAGGTGTTGCTCTCTGACAAAAAGGGATGAGTAATGCCTGAAGTAAACTAAGGCAAAGTCCCCTACAAACAATGCCTTTGACACTGATTTTCCCTTATGATGCATGTATCATCTCATTGAGACTATTGCATGTTTGTGGTTCGTTACTGAAGTAAAAATTTGTCTTCATAGGAAAAGAGCTATATTCTTACCTCATGGTAACTAAGGCTTAGTAACGAATGTGAAGTAAATCCTGGCAAAGACTCCTTCTTTGTCAAAGGCTGCCATCAAATACCGTGGATGTTAAGAGATAATACGTACTCAAGTAGTACCGAAGAGAAGCCCATGAAAAGTTGCTGTGTACAAAGATTCACACCCCCAGATCAGGAAACCCCTAACCTGAAAATGGTTGGAAGCTGGGAAGATGCTGGGGAAAGCATCATGTTTTTCCTCTTCTTATGCTTTTGTTAATGACATCCATTTACAGGTGACTGTTGGGAAAGCAATACTGAATAAGGCAGACTTTTGATCTAACCCATAATAGTCCTTATATTTACACAGAAAGCGAGTGCTAAGTGAGCCACATCACTACGACTTTGGCACCTGAATACTCTCAGGGTACAGTGGAATCCTCTTGTTTCAGAGCAGTAGGTTACACCTATTACCAGGCTGTAGTGTTGCTGCTTTGCCCCCTTCACACCAGAGTCTGGGTTCTCCAGTCACCCACCAGTGAGACAGCTTCCCTTGTGCCAGACTCCAGTCTGGAGTGAAAACAGCTGCTCTTTTGGCAGAAAACTCCAGCCACAGGCTGGGATGGTGCACACAAGGAAAACCTACCCTGGCTACAGTGGGGATACGTACCTCATCAAATTTGTTTTTCTGGTGTCAACAGTGTCTCAACAGACCTATCAGTCTTAAATACCTCTCTGCCAGCGGTGCACCATCTCCCACTACCCATAGACAGCACAGTCAATAGCACTTTGCAAAAACAGGCAGCTCCACTCGGCTGTCAGGTGTGTGGACTGGTACAGGGCTCAGGAAAATGAGGATGCTCCTCAATACATCTGTGCCAGGACCAGTCCCAGAGAGCTGCCCTTGCTGCTGGGAGAAGTCGCTTCTGGGAGCAACACAAAGAGCTGGTGAAGGAGCTGGCATGAGGCTGGCTTTGGAAGAACCCATCAACAGTCCAGGGTCGGGATTTATAAATGCCTCATTATCTGCAGACTGGGAACAGAAGCATTGAGGGAGCAGCTGGCTGGTCTGCTAGCATTTCCAGAATCTGGGAGTTCTTGTTAGTGAAGGAGGAACCGTAAAACCTCTGGTTATTCATAGGCCCTCTGTGTTCAGTCTGAGCGAAGTTGCTGTCTCAGCATCATTGTCCACACTTTTACTAGGAGGAGAATTAGGGAAAGCTCCTCCTGGGACAGAGCATCACTTTCTTCCTCCGCCATTCTCACAAGAAACCCCAGAGTAAGTACACACCAGTTCCACATCTTCTGCTGTTTCCCACGGTCAGGCAGCTCCACACAAGAAGAGGAGCTGGGGTTGGGGAGGACAGCAAGGTGCACATGGGATAGGGACTTCATGGGCAAGAGTTTGCTGCCAGGATATCCAAGCAATGGTTTATGCTACCCGAGGTCAGTCAAAAGGCCAATCAACAGAAAAGACCATAGTGATGCGGTAATGTCAGAGTCCAGACCAGTGAGCTACATAGCCAGGTAAGAGAGTAGCTGCAGCGTAGCTCAGGCAGAGACGAAGAGCAAGAGCCCTGCTTAAAAGCGGTTCCTGAGATAAGGGGAGTGAGTCCCCGCCAAGGCTCCTCACAGCTTGTTCTCAAACAGCTCTTTGATTCAAGGCCAGGCAGCTGCACTGTCAAAGCTGGCCCTGGGCCCAGGCAGCCCAAGCCCCAGCAGGAGGGGGGTGTGCTCAGGGCCTGGGCACCCACCTGGAGCTGAAGACATTCCTTTGTCCTGATGTTTGAGCTTCAGGCTGCCACAGAACCAGAGGGGTTACAGAGACTTATGGCATGGCCTGGACAGCTATCCCAAATTTAAGGCAGATGGTGATCAGGAGCCAGAATGCCATCCTGCCCAGAGCTGCAATCCTGCCAAAGCTCCTGAGATATTGTTTGCAGAAGAATGGGTCCACCAGCCTCCTAGGCTTTGGACTTGGGATGCAGGTGCTCAGAAGGCTGTGCTGTGCTGGGCTGTGCCAGGCTGTGCCATAAACAACAAAACCTTATAGGCTCACTGGTTTTTTTTTTGGTAGACACAGCTTTGGGCAGTCTGCTCCATGGCCCAGAGTCTTTGGCACAGGCAGCCCAGAGATGGCCCAGTTGAAGATCATCCCTAGAGGCAAAAAGAGCCAGGAAATCCCTGGCACAGACTACACTGTGCCTGAAGGAGACATCAAAGGCATGCAGTTTACTGGAAAGGTCCCTGAGGACCTGGGAATGACTGTCTGCAGGATGGCTCTCTTAATTTATATTTCAAAGTGGATAATTTAATTGGCATAATTGGGAGCTTTCTTTCTTCTTTTCATTATGGATGCACAGAATACAGTAGAAGAGACAGTGAGAGGGAATTATGTCTGGAAGGGACATAACTGCAGAAGTAGTCTGCAGCCAGGTAAATAATGTCATCCCATTTGGGAAACTGCAGAGGTAATAAAGATCTCCTTTAAACATGCTCATCACAGGGCATGGGGTACCACATTCCTCACCCTCGGGAGCAGGAGAGGTTTACTTCTGTGTCATGGCAAAGAGGGGGGGAGAGTCAATGCTCCTGGGTGATACCCTAGTGGAGCAGGCCCCCAACCTTGGGGGCATCATGCAGGTAGCCCTGTGGTAGCTGTATGATCATGCATGGCTTTCCATGTGTCCCTTCTGGCCAGGGAACCAGGACCATTAACCGGGACAGTGCTGGGCAGTGCTGTCACTGCAGGGAGAACCATGTTTTTGTACATGCCCTGGGCAAAAAGGATCCTCAAAGCCCTCATGCAAGCTGTGGAGACTGAGGTAAGGTGAAGAGTGTCACATTGGGTGAGGAAAAGCCTGTCTTTGGAGCCCTGGAACTCATGGTGAGCCACCCAAAGCCCCTTGTGCTCCATCCTGCGAGAATCATGGGCACAGCTGAAGGCTGCTGTTCTCTATCTATGAGAACACAGCTACTGGGCTCACTGGGACAACTGTCATCAGTCCCAGTGTGTATTTCAGCCTGTAAGCTCTAACAGGAAGAGGATCCACCTGCTATGAACCACCAGGCCTCACTTTGAAGACTGTGGGTGAGCTTGGGGCAATCCTCTGTGGTCAGACCTTATGACCACCACTTGCAGGGATGACGGTACTGCACATTTCCATGTGCGCACGAGATGGACCATGAGGAGATGGGCATGCTGGCCAGGCCTGGTGTTGGTGAGGTTCAGCAGTGGACAGGCAGTTCTCCTGTCACAGCACACTTCTGCCAGCTGGCAGGACATTAACCCCTGGCCTGTCCTTCCCAGAGGTATTGAAACTCCTTCAAGCCAGCCTATATACCCATTTCAAGGCTACAGTTTGACTGCGAAACAAAGGAGAGACCTGGCTGGCTTTGGTTGGTCTCCCAAAGACAATCCAGATAGGATAACCTCATTTTAGTGAACACTTAACTCTCCAGTACACTGGCATTCTGCTGGGTCAGGACTTAGCTTGCAAACTTTGTTACGCTGACAGCCCCAAGCAATGAGAGTTTCAGTGCACAGCAGACAACCCTTTGTATTTCATCAGCACAAGAGAAGATGGCTTTTCTTTTGTAGTCTCTGGGTTGGTGGCACTGGAGGATCCCTTCTGAAGTAACCTCACTGTATGTTTGGAGCTCTGTAGTCGGAGTGACCTTCATCACCTCCAAATCATAATGTGAAACCATTCACTGACAGCTTCCAAAACACCATGGTGCTGTGACGGTGCTGTTTTAAACAAGTACTGAGCGATACACATTAACTGACACATGTTCATGTCCACACAAGGCTATAGGGAAATGGTGGTTTGATCCACCATATCTAGATGTATTTAGCTAGCACAGATGTGAACAGACAGCGTGTTACCATGTCTACTGAGTTTGCATGGCAAGGTTTTGGTAGCAGGGGGTCTACATGGAGGGCTTCTGTGTAAAGCTGCTAGAAGCTTCCCTTATGTTCAACAGAGCCAATGCCAGCTGGATCCAAGATGGACCAACCACTGGCCAAGGCTGAGCCCATCAGTGGTAGCGCCTTGTGATAACATACCTATGAAAGGGAAAAAACGTCTGGGCAACAGCATCTGGAAAGAAGAGTGAGAATATGTGAGAGAAACAGCTCTGCAGACACCAAAGTAAGGGAAGCAGGAGAGGGAGGAGTTGCTTCAGGCACTGAAGCAGAGGTTCCCCTGCAGTCCATGGTGAAGACCAAGGTGGGGCTGGTTGTACTCCTGCAGCCCGTGAAGGTTAATGGTAGAGCAAATATGCACCTGCAACCTATGGAGGAGTTCATGGTGGAGCAGGTGAATGCCTGAAGGAAGCTGTGAGCCTGTGGGAAGGCTGTGCTGAAGCAGACTGCTGGTAGGACTTGTGACCTCGTAGGGGACCCATGCTGGAGCATTCTGTTCCTGAAGGACTATCCTCCTGGAAAGGATCCATGCTGGAGCAGTTAATGAAGAACTGAAGCCTGTGGGAAGGGCCTGTTTTGAAGAAGTCTGTGGAAGACTGTCTCCAGCTGGAGCAAGGGAAGAGTTTGAGGAGGAAGGGGAAGTAGACAGAACATGTGATGAACTGACCACAACCCCTATTCCCACCATCCCCCTGTGTCACTGGGCGGAGGAGGGTATAGAAAATTCAGAGTAAAGTTGAACGTGGGAAGAAGGGAGGGATGGGGGGAAGGTATTTTAGGATTTGTTTTTATTTCTTATTCCCATACTCTGATTTGATTTGCAATAAATTAAATTAATTTCTCTGAGTTGAATCTGTTTTGCCTGTCACAGTAATTGGTGAGTGGTCTCCCTGTTCTTATCTCAACCCATGAGCCTTTTGTCATATTTTTCTCACCCTGTCCAGCTGAAGAAGGGAGCGATAGAGCAGCTTGTTGCACAGCTGACATCCAGCCAGGGTCAGCCCACCACACCAACACAAAGGACGACTCGTTTTGGATTTTAGCACATGTTAGCAATGCACTTTTCCACCTAAACACAGTTGCTGAGAGCTGCAGGACTTACACCTGCACTGCCAAAACCAGGCATTTTTTTAACAGAAGTATGTCAATGTGGAATTGCAGAGACACCAAAGTATCTTTAGTGCTCACATTGTTAAAGGTTATCAGGAGCCTTCCCTTAGATTTGAACTGATTTCACGAACTCAGATTACGAACTTTTTCTATAAACAAAGACAATTTAATGAACATAATTATGACAGAAGAGGCACAGATTTACTAAGGTGGATCTGGGGGGACTTCTGATTCCTGCCACCCTCCTTGGTCCCAGCAACAAAATGCGCATTTACATGCTTTGTGCATGTTGTGCAACCAGTGGCTCCCATCACCCATCCAGAGCAGGCTGTCTCCGTCCCTCATTAATGCAGCTCTGATTACAGCATCCTTAGAAAGGTGGATTTTCTTTCGTGTTCTAACATCCAAGTATTAACTTGTCCTGACATCGCTTCATTTGCCAGAGCTGATAGCACAGCCTGAGCTCGCTTTGCTGCGGGGATTACAAGGAAGTAGAGGAAGATTCCAATAACTTCTCTTCTGCAAAACAAGTCTTAGTTTCTACTCCAGTATAAAATTTATGTACTTGTTTTATATGTATATATCTGTATAATGGGCTGTCTTGGTGCAGAGATAAGAAAGTCACGCTATGTGAATCCAGAACAAGAGGCACTTCCCTTTGCGTGCTGTAATGGAAGAAAATTCAAGTGTTTAGTTTTGGTTTTGGTACCAACACAGTCCCACTACAGCTGGCTACCATCAGCATCTCCTGCTCATTTGAGGAGATGTTCTGCGTATTTAAACCCTGCAAATCATTATACATTTGGTACCAGGCTGTTACGAACAACAACATCCTTCTTGTTTCAGTCACTTCAATTTGTAAGTAGTCACCAAAGCGACACGTCCCAGTGCTTACACACTGAAGCTGGTTTCACATGATTATTGGCAGAAATGGCAATTTTATTTTAAAGTCTCCTGTGATCTGATCTCAGGATCTATTTGGATCTTCAGTCCCCATGGCAATAGCTTCTCAAATCCTGAAAATAACAATGTGTGCAGCTATTTTGACTGAGTAAACCAGACGCCACATATGCATAAGGCTAAGCATATGGGTGCACTCTTGCAGGGAGAAGGTTTTGTTTCGGTCATGAAAGTAAATAGCTGTTTTCCGAGGGCACATAGAGATCTGCTCTACTTGGTCAGATGTGTCAAATGAGGGAGAGCTTTTTTTACATTGTCGCTTTTTAAAGCATACCTGCATTCATCCTGTTGAATGTCTTTCTGATGATACCTGATGTGGTTCACATGCACTGGGAACCCATTAGGTGTCATCCTTCCCAGCAAAATACCACTGAAATGGTGCCATGGAAGAGGAGAGGCAGGAAAATGGATCCTCACCTCGTTTTGTATATTCATGTGTTCCCTCTTTGGACTGGAGCTGTTAATCAAAATGGGAAGCCTTGTGAGTTGTCTTGGTTAAGAAAATGAATTTGGTTTTGTCTTTGATGCTGCCTTAACTGTTTGAAGATAAAGTATGATGAAGGAAGAATCAACTGTACAGGCAGTTTCTTTGCTCACAGCTCTCTGCCTTTCTGATGGACCTTGATTTGGCCCTGTGAGGGTGCTCCAGCAGGGTTGTGCTTGGATGGACCTCTTACTGCAGGCCACGAGGTATCACATGGATCTTGTTTCCTGGTTGCCCAGCTCGGGAGCTCACTTTTGGAACCTGCCCTGCATGTGATCCCAGCTCAGGGGCTGGCAGGCACTGGGTCCCGCAGGAAGATGGACATAATTTCTGCCAGTGCTCACATGCTGGCTGGTGCTCAGCTGTCTACAACCTCCCCCAGGCTTTTGTGTGGAGGAAGTTGAGACAGCTGGACCTGCACAGCAATTTATTCATAGGGTCTTTATCTGGTAGCGTGCATTGACTCCAGAGGTCACAGCTGATTTTTTGGGAAAGATAATAAAAGGAGAGAAACAGAAGGGAAAGGAAAACTCACCCCCATGGCCAGCTGGGAGGAGAAGGAACAGTAGGTCCTTCCCTGGGCATCCTGTCTGGTGGCGTGGGTGCCCTCCTTGAAGAAAAATTTCCCATGGAAACTGTATATATTTTCCTTTCCTCTCCTCTCCTCTCCTCTCCTCTCCTCTCCTCCCCCCTCCCACCCCCTCCTCCTCCCTCCGCCCCTCTCCTCTTCCCCCCTCCTCTTTCTCCCCCTCCCCCC
>WTSP01001510.1:68136-83942 GCA_025331215.1 Actenoides lindsayi | reverse complement strand
ATTTCATTTTCATTAAAGCTGTTCTAGTTTCCTTTTCTAATTGCTAAGTCTCTCTCCCTTATTCCTTTTCTCTTCCTGTTTGGGGAGGGAGGGGGGTTAACAGACAGCGTCTGTTACAGGTCTAAGGGGCTGCCCTGACCCTAAACCGTGACAAAGATACTCATTCAGTTTAGCTAGGAAGGTATCATTTAACCCAAAATTTAACACACCATTTTAAAGTTTCAAATAAATCCTAATATTTTCAGAAACACTTATGAAACACTATTTCTAGACTCTAGTCTAAAAAGTCTTTTAGAAAAAAATAAAATCTTACATTTGGTTATTCAAGAGATGCTTTCAGCAGGGCACAGAGAGATTTAGATTTGCTGTTGTATGCCATTAAGTTAATTTGATTTGCATGGCTAAAACCCTAGTCATAATACTGAAAATGTTCACTTAAGCCCCTCTGTTACAACTTGTTACTGACTTGGTGTCATCTGCGAATTTACTGATGATAGACTCTATGTCCTCATCAAGGTCATCAATAAAGATGTTAAATAGAAATGGTCCCAGCACTGAGCCCTGAGGAATGCCACTTGTGACCTGCCGCCAGCTGGATTTAATACCATTTACCACTGCTCTCTGGGCCCCTCCATCTAGCCAGTGCTTGATCCAGCAGATCGTATTCTCATCCAGGTCATGAGTAGCCAATTTTCCATTAGAAATCTATGGGGAATGGTGTCAAATGCTTTCCGGAAGTCCAGGTAGACCACATCCACAGCCTTTCCCTCATCCAGTAGTCAGGTCATCTTGTCATAGAAGATCAGGTTCATCAGGCAATATCTGCCTTTCCTAAACCCATGCTGACTGCACCTGATCCGCTGGTTGCCCTCAGTTTTTCAGAACTGCAAAAAGATTGTGAAAATAAGAAGGTTCACTGGGCATCAGATCCCAAAGAGACAGTTAAAGACTTATGTTTAAAATGGAATTTCCATGATGTTGTATCTTTGAAGTAGCTTCTGGATAAGAAAGACAGATCAGTAGTTACTCCTGCTACACAGGGCTACCACCAAGAAATAATTGTTCAACTTTTTTCTTTTTAGGATATACTTATATTATAAATTCACAATATAAATTTTGTTGAATAAGTTGTATACTGTGTGGGCAGATACAACAAGCATTTTGTTGGTTATTTCACCATTATTGGGGGTATGTGTCTCCATATAGGTGTGCTCCACCTTTCAATCGAGTACTTGTGCTGTATAGTAACTAATGCTCTGAAGCATGATTTCTTCCTTTCTTTATTCTACTGTAAAACAAAACTCTTTTGGACAACAGAGTACTATTTTTCTACAGACTGCTAATAACCTGTAAGTACATGCATAGTACTTTTACACATGTAGTTAAGGGAATGTGGAGATGCCACTGTCTATGCAGTCACTTAAAGAAATGCTAAAACCATAATTTGGGTTTTTAAATTTTATAGTTACCTATAATTTGGGTGCAGTCTATGTTAGCTAAATGGAAGACCAAATTGTGTTTTGTCATTTTTTATCTTGGTTTGGTTAATGATATAGGAGTACCTCAGACTATCAGTCGGTTTGCTCTCTTTCAGTTCTTCTCTTGTACTTAATAGTACTTCTTTAATGCGTATTGTTGGGGTTTTTTTTGTGAAGCTTTATATAGGATACAGCCATAAAGCTAGAAGTCTAAAATAAAACTGCAATGCCATACATGATGAAGGGAGCCAGTGGAAGTAGAGATAGAGAAAGGAAGGCTCAGGATGAAAAAAACTAAGTTCAGGATACAATTTAGATATCTGTGTGTTAATCATTCCTCTAAATAGCATCACATCAGCCAGTATTCAGAATGCAATATTCAGAAGTTCACAATATTGTTACAGATTTTCCAACAACACAGCGTGCATGCATCCTGTATGCAGTGATTTTAGATCTATGTATGAATTACTGCTCCTGCTCTGATAATTGTTCGTGCGCAGCAGAGGAAGCCATTCATTCATGAATTGCTGACATCAGTGAACTGGTCAAAGTAGTAGATCCACTTAAAAGCCTATAGAAAACTCAGAGAAGTGGTCAAACATGGTGTTAGCATCTACAGGTCAGTAAATGTTTATATACAAGTGCCTGTCCTATAGAGGAAGCTAGAAACAGTGTCTGTATTTCATCCTAGAGATTAATAGCATCAGATTTTCAATTTTTCATAATGCCGCAATTATCATCTATTAGAGGATAGTGTTCCAGGTGCATCATCTAGCTCAAGCTGATAGACTTCAAACTGACTGTTCAGGAACTTCACTGTGAGATTCAATATTCACACATGTCACTTGTCACTTTATCACTCTGCTTCACTGAGATGCTTCTTTGTAGGTGGCTTTCATTTCTCCTATTCTGAGTAACTTAGTATCATAGAATCATAGAATTGCTCAGGTTGGAAAGGACCTTCAAGATCATCAAGTCCAACTTTAACCTAACCCTACTTGCAAATTTTGCTGTATAAAGACAGGCTTCCCATTCCTGGTACATTAGAAATAATGCTAGTCTTGTGTCTTTAACAAACTGTTCTGTAAGCTCTTTTTTAGTCTACTCTTCTGTTTGAGGTTTTAATGTTTCTGTTATCCTTAACAGGCATGTCTAAATTTCTTACATACTGATTTGTTGGTGCCTTCGTGTAAGAAGATTTAGCCAATATCTGAATTTTAGAACCGACTAAGCAGACACTGTTAGAGGTGTATCTGAAGTAGCTGCATAAAGCCACTTCAGATATAATCAAATGAATTAGAATAATTCAATGGAATGTTTTTGTATTCTAGGTTATTTTAATTTGGTACTTAAATCTTTATTAATGCATGAGTGGTGAGTAAACAGGTTGAGTGATGGTTCACTGACTCTTCTGCTGCAAGGACATTGGGTATCAGATGAAACTAGTGTAAGGTATAACTATGTGTAAGTTAAACCAAAGGATGTGGAAACTGTGGACATTTAGTCAGAAATGGAGATTTTTCTCTGCTCCTCTTTCCACAGAATTCAATGAAGTAAACAAATACAGACAAACTTATTACACATTTTTAGTCTTCATTTATATGAAATTACTTTGGAAAATATATTAAAATAAGTAAGCTGTTACTTATTTTATATGATCTACTCTCTAGTTATTATGATCCCAGAAGTATGTATTTCTCAACTTGAATAGTTTCCCCTTGAGCTCTTGTAAAATCTATTTTATAGAGGATTGTTTATTTAAGACACTAAATACTGTACTTAGAAATACAACTTAAAATGTCCTTTTTCTTTGTTGCTTGGTCTTTCTTTCCTTTTTATTTGTGTTACATGGGTCTTCAATAATATTTAGTAGCAGTGACACTCCTAGATTAATTGTGCATTGTTCAGAGCATGTAACTTTGTCAGTTTTCATTTTGTTTCCTTTTTGTTTCACTGAAACACTTTTTTCCTGAACTTGCAAGAGGATGAGCAAGGGTTATGCTGGTTCATTTATCTAAGGTAGCAGTCAATGTACACACTCTTGAGAAAGAAAAATACACACTCTTGAGAAAGAAAAATACACACGTCTTTTGACTATCTCCTTATGTGAACAAATTATTTATGCTTGTGATCTTCTGTTGACAGCCACCTCTGAACTCCCTCTCTTTTTTGAGAGAGATTGACCAGAAGGAAACGCACTGTTCATAGTCACTCTAAACCATTAGTTTACATTAAAATTGTATTGGCATTTTCTCTCACTGCTTTTGTGTACTAATAGTGTGCTTGCCTTTGTCCTCTGCTGTGCATCAAGCTGAAGTGTAAATGTAAATTCTTCTGTGCTTGTTCATGTTTCCAGTATATACACATTTATCTGATTGCAATAAACTTTTATAATCTACATTTATCAATATTAACTGCATTGCTCGTGAACCCAAGTAATTTAAATTCTTGAATCTATGTTATCTTCTATTACTGCCTATTCTTTCTTTCTGTGTGTGCTCTATATGTGTGTGTTTGCACAAATATAGAACCTAACTCTGATCATTAAAATTATTAATAACATGGTAACATCCTTACAGATACTTTTTTTTTTTTTTTTGCTTTTCATAACTTCTGTTGCTTTCTCCACTCCTTTCCTCCTTCATTACCAGCTTTGTGGTGCTTTTAGTAGCAGTTGTTTACATGCTATAATTTAAAATACTTCACATTCAATTTTTCTTGCATACTTAAGAACACAGCAGATCCATGTCTTATGAAATGGGTTCAACTTCCTTATTTCCTTCTCCTGCTACTTTTCAATTTCACTATTTTTTTTCCTGAAACATTCTCAGACTATAAATAACATATAAGTCATTTTCTTAAATGTCAGAGGAAATAGCTTCATTTTATGAATGTTTTTGATATACTACTCTCTAATTTCTTGCATAATTTTGGTAAGCTCTGTAGTACAGGAATTGACACTTTTTCACATTGAATAATTGAACCTCTTATTTCTCACCGACACATCAATTTTGTTTAATTGTAACATCTTGATTCTGATCTCAAAAATTTGCTCTGAAACTGTTTATTATCTATAAACTCAGAGTAAGTGACTTTTGACTGTAATTCCCTTTAAGTCAACAGCAGGTGTGACAGCTTTCCAAGTACATCTATGTCAGACCTTCCCCCCTGGACAGAAAGGTTCTGGAAGAAATTTAACCCACTCTTAATGTTCTTTCTGCATGAAATGCGTTTAAATCGATAGGTGCCATAAAGAATAAGTGGGACACGAATGTGGAACTATTTCAGCTAAGAAATGTCAAACTACAAATCTAAAATAAAAATTCAGCATTAAAATTGTAACATAATATATACAATTTATAGTTTCTAGAAGAAATACTGTCCTCCCTTGAGAAGAAAAGTTATTACCATTGCTTTAAAAC
Organism: Actenoides lindsayi; assembly: GCA_025331215.1. Taxonomy (NCBI): domain Eukaryota; kingdom Metazoa; phylum Chordata; class Aves; order Coraciiformes; family Alcedinidae; genus Actenoides; species Actenoides lindsayi. The sequence goes on along the minus strand of WTSP01001510.1, from coordinate 79,042 downwards.
AGAGCTGGCATCAATAACCAGTAGCTTACACTGCTTACTTGCATTACCTTTTTTAGCATGCCATAAACAGAAATAACTATTCCATATTTTATAGTTACAAATTAAATTTAAAATCCAGATTTATTTTCCCCTGTGGGCATATATTTAAGATAAGAGGACTGAACATTTATGATCAGAATGCAGAAAAAAATCCTTTATTGCCACAGAATTAAACACAAATGTTGCTTTAAATAGAAGTATCCATTTTTCACAACCTGGACTGGTGGGACATAGTATTATGACTATGCTTTGCAAACCACTTTATGTATCAGTGACCAAACAGTGACATATTAAAAGCTGAGAGTAGGAGGATGGATAGGTTGTGGTAAGTAATTCTGGGATTTCATCAGAGATCCTCTTTCCCTAATGAAATTTCATGTTAATCTTTCTGAATTACAGTGTGTTTGTGAGTTTTAAAAAAATTAAAGTTCTTCTGAAATGGTACAAGTTTTGGACACATCAGCTGCAGATAGGTAGGCTGCAAATGTTTGCCAGAGAATCATTACAAATACTCATGTTTCTTCCGTCTTGCTGAGTTCAAAAATTATTCTATCAGCGTCTGAAAAAAGACAACCTTCACTGTTCTCAGCCATCCTAGAGATACAAAAGCTTCAGATGTTCAACATCTCTAAAAATTGCACCATCATTTATGTAGGAAATTAAGCTTCTGTAGTCTTAATTCAGCTCTATCCAACTCTATTTTATTAATGGTTTAAAATACTATTCACTGTGAGCAATGGCAGCAGAATGTCTCTGGTGCTTCACTTTCTGTTTTTTCTATGAATCCCACTGGACTAGCAAATTAACTGATACTGAGATGTTGAAATTTGTTCTTCAAAAGATGTAAAGCAACTGCTAAGCTATTGATAAAGGATGCCATAGAAAACCTGCTGAAAATACACCTGTTAACACTACAAAATAGAATACATTGAAAAGGGAAAAAATAATGTACTCAGAAGTAAAATGTACAGTGAGGTAATATATTTTTTTACATTTCACCATGCATAAGGCTGCTGAGGGTGCTTATGGGGCAAGAAAAGCATGTATCAGGCTGCACAAGATGTGTATTTTGTGTTTAAAACCATCACATACAAACCCCTGCATCCTTGCTTTATGTAACAGTGCTGTAAGGTAATGGAGAAAGTTAAAAGTGATACGGGGGACTGATCCTCAACTTTTCTTTTTTAAATTTCCTGAGGAAAAATTAAATGGACTAGAAGAGCATGGAATGTGTGGGTTGTAAGCTAAATAGTAAGAGAAAAAAAAAATTGTATCTGGACAATGGCAACCATAGATTACAATATCAATCACCTCATACTCCAGAAAGTAAAGGTCTTGCACCAATCTGGAACTGAAATAAAAATCTTTGCATTGGTTTTTCTTGTCTCTTTTATTTGGGAGGGAAGGAGACAGAGAGAGAGAGAGAGAGAGAATGCAAGATAAGGGAAGTACCTCTTGCCTTTGTGCCATGTTAAAGTATTGATTCTTGGGGAGATGTCCAGTTGTAGCAATATAAGATCAGTCTGCTGTCATACTGTATCTTTTTTGAGTAGCTGAAATGAGCAGTTTTACAATCAAAGTATATGTGCTGTACACAGGTAAGAGAATGACGTTGAACATTCTAGTGCTTTATTGCTCTAATTAATATGCAGTTAATTATGAAAATATATCAGAGCCCCTCCCTATCTCTACCTCTTTTTATTCTGTTGCAGGAGTTTCTAGGACCTTGCCAACAAACAGAATACTGGTAACACCGTTAAGACTTAAGGAGAAAAATATTAAAAGGTCATTATAAGATATCTAGGTGCAAAAGATATTTTCCAAATCGATGCTACAATTTCAAATGGAAAAGTACTAATTGTAAATTTTATTGTCATAGCCAGCAAACACAATATTTGAATCTGGGAGGGAATCTTACCATGCTCTGGTCCAGTCTATCTATTGTGGCTTCTCCTAGTCAGAGTTTCTAATGTGACAGACCATTTGTCACGAGTCTCATAAATATGAAGTCTTAGAGTCCAGATTCTGAACACATGTGATGGCTCCTAAATATGATTTTACCTTAAAGACCTAGGTGAAAATTGACAAGACAAAGCTTAAAGGCTCCAAAGAATTGCTGTAGTCACTCTCAGCCATCAAAGAGCCTTTCAGAGAAGCTGTAACAGATTTGAACTGAAGCATCATTAAATGAACAGTGCAGAAGGCTTATTTGGGTGCAAAGTAGCACTGAGCTGTGGGGGAGAAGTGATGCTGTATGGCAGGGAACATGTTCTGCGTGAATTAACTGTGCTATTTGATGCAGTGGTGCTGCAAGGATTTTTTCCCTGGCTTCTTAGGTTTAAAGCAAACCACAGAAAGTGTTTCTGTGGGGAGACCTTAAAGTTGTAAATGCAGAGATTGTTTTCACACAGGAAGTTGTCATACTAACTGTCTGGACTGGAGGAAAGGGGAGAACTTTGTTTTCCACTGAAATAAAAGAGGTTTTGATATATCTTTAATATTTTGACTTTGGCTGGACTACTGGTATGCCTACAGGTTCAGGCTATAAATCAAACTTTGAAAGATTGGGACTGCAGAGAAGCTTTTCTAACATCTGTCTTTCCTAACTAAGAAGTGCAAAAGCCAGTCAGGTCGGACCCCTACTAAATCTCAGGAATCCTGCAGATAAGCATAAGAAGTGTTTTGGTATTAGCTATCTGCTCTCAGAATTTTCAGAGTGGTGAGTATTCTTATTACTGTATTTTAACATGTTACTTTGGCAGTGAGAACAGGTCTGGTAAGGAGGATCTGATGTCTGCTTTTCTATGATATGCAGAACATAAACTTCTTTTACTTTGTGTTTTCAGACTGTCATCTTTGACTCTCTGAGGAACAGTGTTAAAGAGGCATGAGTTTGGCATACTGGGCTATTTTCTATGTTGTGCTCTGGTTATTAGGCATTTTAAAATGTTTCCTTAATTGCTTTCATTCCTGTGTCTCTACAGCTGCCTGGTTGGGCATGCATGCAACTCACTAGCAGGTACGTGCTGAAGGCATTAATTGAGCTTTAATTTAAGAAGGGTGTTTATCTGTTTCTTTTTTAATGTTTTCGCCTGTTCTGTATTATGGTGATGTATTTACCGTCTCTGTTAGCAAGGATTTCCTTACCAGAGTAAGACAGACATAATTCTATCTTCTTACTACTTTCTGTATTAATCAGTTTTAAGAATTGCTAGGCAGTTGCTTTCTCTAGTCCCTGACTTCAAGTTCTACATATTTATTCATTTACTTAGAAGAAAGGTAGACTACAAGGCTTTTTTTGGTGTAATTTTGGATTCTTTGATGCCCAAATTCTCTCAGCATACCTAAACTCAGTGTGGACTTAGTTTTGCAAATCCTGTTATTTCATCAAACATTCATACTGACTCAGGCCTTTTGTCGCTGAACTGTATCTTGACCTTGTCTCTTTATCAGGGCCTATGCCAGTACCCCAAATTTGGAAATTTGATTTTAAGCCTTAAAGCAGTTGTCTAGATGACTTAATGTTTCTTTCTATTCTCTTACTTCCTTTGTTTTATACTCTATTAAAATAAAGGGGAAAAAAATTTGCTCTTGAGCTGTTTTTTCTTTTTCTCTGCAGTATTTTTCACAATCCTGAGTTAACTGAAAACTATTAAAAAGATCGTATACTTAAGTAAGTAGCTGCAGTCAGAAAAATAAATACGTCCTTTGGTTGTACACAGTAATGAAGTACTTTTTAAACTCTGTTCAGTCATCCTTTACAAGGCCAGATCATTTCAACTCTGATGGATATTTCAGCTGCTTTATTTCATTGTGGGTCAATTCTCAGCTCACTTTATGCCTGTGCTTTTCAGTATATTCCTAAGCCAAGAAGCGGACTCTTTCTCTTAGTGCCTGAATTTGACATTAGAAGGTCTCCAATCTGCTGATTATTTGATAGTAGGACTCCATACCAAGGGAAAGATCAGTTTATTTCATGCCTTGTGTAATGGGGATGTGCAGCAATTATAAAGGACCCAATACAGCAATTCTTAACAGTCAGCATTATATAGCTACTTCCCAGAGACTAATGCCAGAGTCTTGGAAAAGTTCTCCAAAATAGTATTATAAACAGAGGGTAACATACTGACCTTGGCACAGCAGACTTGGCTGAAGTACTTAACTGTGGGAGAACATTCAAGGTGGGAACAAAGGAGCCTTCCTGCCCACAAGGCTGCTGCTTCATGACTTCTCTCCCCAGCCAGGTCCTCACGTGCCACTCCTGGCTGTCTTAGGTAGTTCCCCATGCAGCTCTCCATGTCTGATGAGCTCTGCCTGGAGTGCTCTCACCCTGAGCTAGCACAGTGTTGGAAACTTAAGGTGTAATATTGACAAGTTCTGCCCAGAAAAACTCTCCTGTGAGACAAAGTCTTCCTTTTTTGGAGTCCTTGAAGTTGTAATGCTTTAGAATCCTCACCAGTTCAGATTAGAAGGGATTTATGATTTTGTGTTTCTTTGTTATTTTTTTAATAAAAGAGGAGGCTGTGTTCTTCACAAGAGACTATAACAGGTTCTAGGGATGCCTATTTGACATGGATGTCCTGTAGGAATTTGCTGGTTTGTACAACAGAGAGCTAACCTGTCCGCATACCTATCAAATGCTACTGTTGCTGTCTCTGACCTTTGAGGAATCTTTTCCTCTGCATCAAATTCCAATTTTAATTCCTAAACATCAGTCAGTATTCAGGTGTTCTTTGTGACAGTGAGTATGGGCAAATGAATAATGCTCAACTAATTATACCAGAGGTAGAGAGGTTGAAGTTTTACCTTTGTAGAAATAAACACCAAAACTAGTTATCAGACACATATCATTACATCTTGCATCTTTATAGAGTTACTGCTTATCTGGCATGGGCTCTTTGTTCAATTTATATTAGTCCTGATGCATAAATAACCATTTGAGGTGTAAGTTTAATTTAACAAAACAATAATATGATTCCATTTGAAATATGCCAATGTGATATGCAGAGTGACTAGACACGTTCGGCTGGAGAAGTTGACAGCTCATGGCTTGGATGGGTGTGCTCTGTGCTGGATTAAAAACTGGCTGGATGGCCGAGCCCAGAGAGTTGTGGTGAACGGAGCTAAATCCAGTTGGTCCAGTACTGTTCCCCAGGGCTCAGTTTTGAGACCAGTTTTGTTTAATATCTTTATTGATTATCTGGATGAGGGGATTGAGCACACACTCAACAAGTTTGCAGATAATACCAATTGAGTGGGAGTGTCGATCTGCTTGAGGTTAGGAGGGCTCTGGAGTGAGATCTTGGCAGGTTGGATCGATGGGCTGTGGTCAATGGGAAGAGGTTTAACAAGGCCAAGCGGCGGGTCCTGCACTTTGGTCACAACAACCCCAGGCAATGCTACAGGCCTGAAGAGGAGTGGCTGGAAAGCCACATGGCAGAAAAGGATCTGGGGGTGCTGGTGGACAGACAGCTGAACATGAGCCAGCAGTGTGTCCAGGTGGCCAAGAAGGCCAACAGTGTCAAAACCAGTGTGTCCAGCAGGAGTAGAGAAGTGATCTTGCCGTTGTACTCAGCACTGATGAGGCCACAGCTTGAGTACTGTGTTCAGATTTGGGCACCACAGTATAAAAAAGATATTGAGCTGCTGGAATGAGTTCAGCAATGAAGCTGGTAAAGGGTCTGGAGAAAATGTCTTATGAAGAGTGGCTGAGGGACCTGGGGTTGTTTAGTCTGGAGGAGGCTGAGAGGAGACCTTATTGCTCTCTAACACTACCTGAAGGAAGGTTGTAGTGAGGTGGGTGTTGGTCTGTTCTCCCAGGTAGCTAGTGATGGGATGAAAGGAAATGGGCTTAAGTTGTTCCAGGAGAAATTTAGGTTCGATTTTAGGAAAAATTTCTTTACTGAGAGAGTGGTGAGGCATTGGAACAGGCTGCCCAGGGAGGTGGTGGAATCACCATCCCTGGAGGTGGTCAAAAAAGGTGTAGATGTGGCACTTCAGGACATGATTTAGTGGTCGTGATAATGTTTAGCAGATGGTTGGACTTGATGATCTTGAAGGTCATTTCCAACGTTAATGATTCTATGATTCTATAAAAATGGCCTTGTCAAGTTTATTAATCTGACCTCTATCTATGCTTTACATCTTAATAGGAACAGAATTTGTTTTTTTCTGCTTATTTAAAGGTTATATGTAGAGGGTACCTGTTTTCTTTATGGACTGACCATATTAAGGACCATTATGAAATTATAATTCAGTAACTTTTATGTGGATGGTTTGAGTATGATATTTTTCAAACATACCATAAAATATAAATGTGTAGGCTACAGCTGTAGAAGGTTTATTTCACTCAGAACTATATTAGTATAGTTATACGGTGTATATTACCGTATATAAGATGCTGCTATGTATTTGCAGTCACATTATCATAAGTCAGTTTTCTATCTTGAGTTATCAGAAAAGAGAATTAGAAAATAAAATGCTAACCTTGGGGAAGCAAACTTTTTTCAAAACTCTTATCTGCTAATATCACCTGCCAATGATTTAATGTGTTTATAGTTTATGCTAACCTTCTTAGCTTTCTTTTTTATCCATTATAGGCTGTGTACCTGGTAGAAGGGAAGCCTGCAGCCAATTGCTGTTACTTTGCAGCTCCTATCTTTACTCCCCAAATAGCTATTTTCTTTTTTTATTCCTGTAAGGTAGTAACTGTTAGCTTTTACAAAACTATCTCATTAGAAAAGGCTCATCCATATAAATTCACTGCTGATATTAGGACTTTAAAATGTTAATTTCTTTGTGATAACATATATTTTTATACTGACACTTAAAAAGACACCTTTAGACTCTCTCATTTCCAGAAGAGTTGTTATGAATGACAGCAAAACAGCATTTTGGGACAGTCTGTGGGATCATGGGGGGTTTTTTGGTGCATAGAAACAACTGAATTTTGTTCCGTTTCACTTCACAATAAAGAGGATACTTTTTTCTTCAACCATAGACATGCACCAAGTAGTTTTAGAAGTCTTTTATTTCACAAATGATTCTATAAAGCAGAATTCAGGACTTTTGATGGTTTTATTACTAACATTTAATACATAGAGTTTATAGAATTAGTAATTTCTTTATTAGATTTGAATGAATTGATATTGGATTTTATTAAGCAATGTATCCCATAGGCACTGGATTATTCATTTGACAGTTTTTCAAAAATGTATAAGCAATGCTGAAAGCAGATTTTCATGTATTATGCAATGTAACTAGCCTTACTTTTACCAAAGGAAAAAACCAAAACAAACCAACAAAACAGCCTAATTACAGATATTTTAAAATGTTTAGAATTGTATTATTGTTGTTGCTGTTTAGAATTACTTATTACATAAAGTCAGTCTCTATATGGATACTTTACACTGGCATAACTGTCACTGAAGTATGATTTTCTTTTAAAAGATTCCTGAAAGACCTCACCTTATATGACCTTAGGCTGTTAGCTTTTTTATATTGGCAGCATTAGAGATGTTCTTAATTATAGAGACGCAGTTGAGCTGTTACAAAGTTGTGTACCAGTAAGCTTTAAAATGTTTGAATTGTACTTTTCTCAGTGGCTCAGATCTCTGTGTTGGGGTGCATAGATATCTAACAGGAATAAAAAGGAAAATCATTACACTTTTGTAATCCAAACATATTTTTAAAAATCAAGACAAAAATTGGTGCTTTGTTACACTTGTTCTGACCACCTCCCATTGCTGTAGTTTTCAGTAGCAAACAGAAGCATTTCTGCGCAAATACCTTGAAACCACAAAATGCTGAGTTGGTACTGTGTTTCAGTTTGGGGGTGGGGATGGCAAGTGAGAAGGAACTGTTGAATACCACAAAAGACTTGAATCTTATGCTGAAGCACTGATGAATCTCTTTTCTGTTCAGTGTGTGACCCAAGTGTAAGTTACAATGAGAGATATGAGTGGCTGCCATGGAATGGCACAAATTTGGAACTAGAATGGGAACTGGAAGCCCTTAGGTTTTTATTCTTGGTTGGACTGTAAAACAATTATATAACCTTGAGCAAATCACATTAGCTGGACTTTCCAAAGCATTTGTACTCCTGAACTGGGTCCATGTGTTGTTCAGGTGCAATTTCCTGTTAGGTGAGAAGGGTGCCTTTGATAGGGTGCAGACAAAATACTGTGAAATTCTCCAATGAAGAGAATTACAGGCGGTGGAAAGTATTATTAGGAATTAATAATATTATAAATTTGTAATAATAAATAATTAGGTTTACCTTTTGATGTTATACTTTACCCTGAAGCAAGATAAATGATACGATGCTTAGAAGTATTTTTACAATAGAGTGCAGCAGTTAAGGGTCTTTAGAACATTTCTGCAATATTAAAATGATTTTTCAGCCACTATATTAGCTTCTTCAGTCTAGTCTAAAGTTTTTTAAAAGTAAAACAAACAAAAGCCCAAGGTATTATTTACTTAATTAGTCCCCTCTGCAGCATGAATTTCTTCCTGAACTTCATTTCTGCTTAATAAGTATCATATCTGTTGATGTTTCTTATGTTACTAAGCAACACCAACACTACCAAATAACAGGAAAAAGACCGTGTAATAAGGCACTATAATTCTGATCATGTATCATGGGGTTAATTTCTTAGGAATACTCTGAGGTTCAAAGAGTGTGCAGTGCAGCAATGTAAAATATATATGTTTTCATTATAAAAAGCAGTTCATATCTTCTAAAAATGTGCGTTAAACTGCATAAAGGCAGAAAAGCGACACAAAAAATATTCAAATAACATTCCAATTATATTTGATAAATCATATTTAAAACCTTTACATTTATGTAGCAATTATAACCTAACCACAGGATTTAACATCTTAGAGCTTCATCAAAATCGATCAAATATCTTAGGCTGAAGCTGGAATGTTGTTCTGATGGAATTGCTCCCAAAGGCAATTTTTGATCTATTTAGGCACCAGTTTTACAGCACATTCTGAATTTTATTACTTCCAGTCATATTTCATGGATAAGGTTTTGTTCTAGCAATGACTGTAAGAGATTTCCACTATAAACAACTAATAAATTGTAAACTGGTTAAACTAACATAATTGTTTTTAAATGTGCTACTAATACTTTCACTGATAGAAAATGCAGAATCTCTTCTGTTACTTGCTTCCTAAGTTTGTTTTACTGCTGCTTACAGATGGTAAATTAAACAGAATCTCACTAATATCACGTGAACTTGAGAATAGTTTGGAAGACCAATCTTTCCTTAGTTCTAAGTATGAATTTCTCACTCAGGTTCCAGACTTACTTGAATGACAGTACTTACACCTGATTCTTAAATGCGTGAAACCAGATAACTATCAGTTATTAGGAATAAAACAATATTAATGTATTGAGCTTTTTTATTTTTTCTTTCCTTTTTTTTTTTTTTAATAAGTGCATTTGAGCATTTTTTTCATCTATTACCAGGTCTACAAAGGACAAACCTCTGTCTGTACTATTTCAGTGTTCCCAGATACTTCTGCATCTTTTCTTTCACTTCTAGGTTTTTTTTAGAAAAATTCCTTCTCCTATTTTTTGTTGAAGCTATTAACATATTTCGTCTCAAGAATACCTCTTGAAAACTCTAAAAATAATTTTCTTTCTGATTAAATAAAGTTTCCTAAAATGTCTGTCAATAATCAGTTCAAAAAATTGCTTCTAGATGAGATAGTTCCAGAATTTAAAATACTTCTCCACCTTGGTATTTGCAAGGCAATCCTTGCTTGGCAGACATTTGGGCAGGACTGGCTTAGTTTCAAAGTGCTTCTAATCTAATGTATGCAGGTGTATATGTGTTATAATGTATATATAATGTGCTGTATGTGTCAGCACAAAAAAGGTAAATTGAAAAAAATTTTAAGGTGTTTATAAAAACAATTCCTAAATCTTCCTGAAAGAGTTTTAATTTAAAAATGAACATGAATAGAATGTAAATGAACATTGGGGTTTGAGAACAGAGTTAAAAAAAAAGATTAAATGCTTCCTGCACCTTTGCCCCACCTCGCAAATTCCAGCCTACTGGCATCACAGGTCTGGAAAGCAGGCATACTGTCGTTCTTGGGAGAAGAGAGGAAGTGTTTTCAAAACCACCTTATGCATAGCTCTGTTCTTACTCGGTATGGACTGTTAAGGAACTTTTTGAATCACCAAAAATTTGGCTTAATATTATTAAAGCAGAGTCATTAACTACAAATATATTTCAGCTTTGAAGGCTGGTATTTCAAGAGTCTTCTGGGGTATGATATCTCAAATTGCATGGTCTGTGTTGTACATTCTGTGGAGTTTTTCAAAAGCAACAATAGTTGCCATTATACCACAATTCATTCCAATTCTTCAGCAGCACTAAATAGAGAGCATGTTTACCATTTCCAAAATTGCCATCTAAAACAGTAGTCATTCTGAAAAATATAATTACAAATGGTTTCGGTATAAACATATCTGTTTTTCCACCCTGTGATTGCCATAAAAATGCATATGTTCATAGAATCATGGATTGATAGGGGTTGGAAGGGACCTCCAGAGATCACTGAGTCCAACCCCCCTGCCAGAGCAGGATCACCTAGGGCAGGCCACACAGGAACAGATCCAGGTGGGTCTTGAAAGTTTCTAGAGAAGGGGACTCCATAGCCTCTCTGGGCAGCCTGTTGCAGTGCTCTGTCACTCTCCCAGTGAAGTTTTTCCTCATGTTGAGGGGGAACTTCCTGTGTTTCACCTTGCTACCATTACCTCTTGTCCTATCACAAGGCACACCACCTATTTGTATATATCAGATATTTGTATACATATAAAATATGTATATATATATTGATATATATG